>NQII01007496.1:62186-92334 GCA_002778355.1 Clitarchus hookeri
TCGAGTCTATGCCACGTCGTCTTGCGGCACTTCTGCGTGCTCGCGGGGAGCCCACACTATATAAGGCAGATGTACCAGGTTTTTTTGGCTCTTCAGTGTATAATAATAATGCCTTAGGCTCCTTGCACCCTAGGGCAAAAACAAGACCCTTCTTATGAAAGTTAAAGTTCTCATCATATCACCTCAGTCCCTCATCAAAGATAAAGTTTTTCTTTATTCCATTAAAATGGCAACAGCAATAAATGCAAGCCGCCTTTCCGATCCTTAATATTTGCAAACTATTCTGTGAACACTACGATAATCACCATCCCAGAGAACCACAAACGTGGCGGTGGAAATCAGGAATCATTTTCATAATGATTACTTTGCACTGACACAGGAACATACACGCACAATACATTACACCATCCTCTCGACACCAGTTGCACAGCTACCGTCAAGGTGAGCTAGTTTCCATTTCCGGTGGGGGTTTCACATGGTTTTTCGCACGTGTGGGATATGTGATTGTTGACGTTGGCAACAGGATCACTCGTTGTGGACGTTGACGATGTCCAGTTGATTTTCTTGGAACACTACCTTCTTCATCGACGTAAACGTCGTTACCAATTTCAGCTACTAAGCACAGTTTAAAATCTCGCTCTTATCTCAAAACACATTGTTTCCCTGAAATAAATGTACTGGTTTGGGTAGGCTGCCCAACACAATTTTTTCGGGCTTTAATAAAAATCGTTTAGTACCAACGTTAATCAACGCAGATCGCTGACGAGGAGTAACCGACGCGAGAAAAAACTTTTATTTTCTCGAGTCAGCTTTCAGAAATGCAGTTCAACCCACCAGTTTTCCAGTGGAAGATATCGAGGTTCTAGGAATTTGTCGTCCGAGAATCAGTCTGCTCATAACTCTTAATAGAGGAGCGGTTGTCCATAAGAAGAGTTTTATTAGTTTAATTCAGAGAGAAAATACGGATGTAATACCTATATTTAAAAAAAATGGGAGAATCCTGAGAAAACCCTCATAGTCTGCCCGCACTAGTAAGGGGAGTGGGGACATATAAAACTCGCAGATACTGTCACGTATGTACTGACATATATTTATACTAAAGTATATTATCCTTCAGGCATAAATTTTACATTATCATTAAATATGCATATATATTACCATATGGTATGCCTATATTTTCATATTTCCATATAATATGCATATATATTTATATAACCAAATAATATGCATACATAATATTTATTTCCTTATAATGTGCATATATTTTTGTTACCATATCATATTCATATTGGCATATAAAATATGCGACATTAATTGCAGGAAATTATGAAAATTTCCTCGATTGCACGTATAGAGCTCGCAGTTGGTATGACGTTGCGGGTCTGTGACATTTGCAGTCTTTCACAGCAAACAATAACAGAAAATAATCATGACAAGAAGAAAAAAAAACGTGTCCTGTTTTTCTAAATGCACAAATTCTCTCACTATGGAATGTATGAAAAAGCATTCGCCCCGGTTGGTTTTTTTTAAACTGATTTTACTCGTANTCAACAGATGTCCATAGTATTCACTCTTAACGAATTACGCGTAATAAAACACAGATTTATTTCCGAGATGCTAGTTCACCATGCAGATTTAAAACACAATACGAATTCCAGCACAGACAGACGCATACAGTTCTCATTCAATACCCTTCAACCTCGTCGAGACAAACACTGAAGAGCCATAAAAAAAAACTGGTATAGGCGTGCGTATGCAAATAAGAGGGGTATGGAACCAAGCAGAGTAACGCGATGTGGTCGGCAGCGCCTATATAAGATCACAAGCGTCTGGCAAAGTTGCTAGATCGGTTACTGCTGCTACAATGGCAGGTTATCAAGATTTAAGTGAGTTTGAAAGTTGTGTTATAGTCGGCGCACGAGAGATTGGACATATCATCTCAGAGGTAGCGATAAAATTTGGATTTTCACGTACGACCATTTCACAAGTGTAACGTGAATATCGGGAATCCGGTAACACATCAAATCTTCGACATCGCTGCGACCGGAAAAAGATCATGAACAAACGAGACAAACGACGACTGACGAGAATCATTAAACGTGACAGACGTCCAACCCTTTCTAAAATTGGCGCCGATTTCAATGCCTCCTGCATACCTTCAGACATAAGTCGAGTCTATGCCACGTCGTCTTGCGGCACTTCTGCGTGCTCGCGGGGAGCCCACACTATATAAGGCAGATGTACCAGGTTTTTTTGGCTCTTCAGTGTATAATAATAATGCCTTAGGCTCCTTGCACCCTAGGGCAAAAACAAGACCCTTCTTATGAAAGTTAAAGTTCTCATCATATCACCTCAGTCCCTCATCAAAGATAAAGTTTTTCTTTATTCCATTAAAATGGCAACAGCAATAAATGCAAGCCGCCTTTCCGATCCTTAATATTTGCAAACTATTCTGTGAACACTACGATAATCACCATCCCAGAGAACCACAAACGTGGCGGTGGAAATCAGGAATCATTTTCATAATGATTACTTTGCACTGACACAGGAACATACACGCACAATACATTACACCATCCTCTCGACACCAGTTGCACAGCTACCGTCAAGGTGAGCTAGTTTCCATTTCCGGTGGGGGTTTCACATGGTTTTTCGCACGTGTGGGATATGTGATTGTTGACGTTGGCAACAGGATCACTCGTTGTGGACGTTGACGATGTCCAGTTGATTTTCTTGGAACACTACCTTCTTCATCGACGTAAACGTCGTTACAAATTTCAGCTACTAAGCACAGTTTAAAATCTCTCTCTTATCTCAAAACCCATTGTTTCCCTCAAATAAATGTACTGGTTTGGGGAGGCTGACCAACACAGTTTTTTCGGGCTTTAAAAAAAATCGTTTAATACCAACGTTAATCAATGCAGATCGCTGACGAGGAGTAACCGACGCGAGAAGAAACTTTTATTTTCTCGAGTCAGCTTTCATAAATGCAGTTCTACCCACCAGTTTTCCAGTGGAAGATATCGAGGTTCTAGGAATTTGTCGTCCGAGAATCAGTCTGCTCATAACTCTTAATAGAGGAGCGGTTGTCCATAAGAAGAGTTTTATTAGTTTAATTCAGAGAGAAAATACGGATGTAATACCTATATTTAAAAAAAATGGGAGAATCCTGAGAAAACCCTCATAGTTTGCCCGCACTAGTAAGGGGAGTGGAGAAAATATAAAACTCGCAGATACTGTCACGTATGCACTGACATATATTTATACTAAAGTATATTATGCTTCAGGCATATATTTTACATTATCATTAAATATGCATATATATTACCATATAGTATGCCTATATTTTCATATTTCCATATAATATGCATATATATTTATATTACCAAATAATATGCACATATAATATATATTTCCTTATAATGTGCATATATTTTTGTTACCATATAATATTCATATTGGCATATAAAATATGCGACATTAATTGCAGGAAATTATGAAAATTTCCTCTCGATTGCACGTATAGAGCTAGCAGTTGGTATGACGTTGCGGGTCTGTGACATGTGCAGTCTTTCACAGCAAACAATAACAGCAAATAATCATGACAACAAAAAGAAAAAAAAAACGTGTCCTGTTTTTCTACATTCACAAATTCTCTCACTATGGAATGTATGAAAAAGCATTCGCCCCGGTTGGTTTTTTTTAAACTGATTTTACTCGTAAGGGGTTTCCATATGTGTTAAGTAAAAGGCTGACGATTTTAGCTGGTGTTGCATCAAGGTCCATTTTTGGCAACGACCTCTAGGTTAAGCGTGGCTGGAAATGTGGTGATGACAAGAAGCTTTTGAACTGCTGAAACATATTTTTTCCTCCCAGTCTTCGAATTTTACACTGATGTCTTTTTTCCTTGCGATTAACAATGTCTCTGGCAATGACTCGTGATGCCAAAGCACGCGTGGTGGATGGAAAATTCAGATGTTTTTCAAACTGATTCGTGTATTAAGGCATGCAAAGTTGTGTGGCGGAAATAGGATAGGCATCGTGTAATCTCCCTTTGTATGTTTATTGCTCAACGATACTGTAAAATGCATTATTAGGGTTGTGAAAATTAACGGACAACTGTTATGATGATGTTTCCTCACATGCATACTGACAGACGGGAATGGGCTCGAGCGTGCAACGTGTTGAAAATTGCATCTAGCANGTGCAATGTGTTGAAAATTGCATCTAGCAAAAAAATATAAATATTATTAGTGGTAAGCTGAAATTGGCGATTAAATATAATGTTATAAAGAAGGAGTCGACCAATAACTGCAGGAGATGTGCCGATTTGTGGCATTTTTATATTTGTTAAAATCATGAATTTGACAAGGTGCTAATATAATAATGCATATAAATATAACACACTACTCCTAATGTCGGAATATGACTTTTAAGCTCAGAAAAATTCTTCTGTTCTGATAGGGAGTGTTATCTTAGGCTGCCTGGCGGGAAAACATTAAAGTCATTTTCCATGTGAAATGGTTGTTAAATAAATAAGATGATAGAATTTTACAGCAGTTTTTCCGCCGCCTGTGAAAAGGAATTCTGTATTCTCTCGTGGTTTCTGATGCGTGAATTTATTTAATTGCAATTATTATTTTCCCCATTTTTTGCATGATAGCGTCTCGCTTCGTTCGACGCCATGAGAAGATTAAATCTTCGTTCATAGAAGTNTTGCAACGTGTTGAAAATTGCATCTAGCAAAAAAATATAAATATTATTAGTGGTAAGCTGAATTTGGCGATTAAATATAATGTTATAAAGAAGGAGTCGACCAATAACTGCAGGAGATGTGCCGATTTGTGGCATTTTTAAATTTGTTAAAATCATGAATTTGACAAGGTGCTAATATAATTATGCATATAAATATAACACACTACTCCTAATGTCGGAATATGACTTTTAAGCTCAGAAAAATACTTCTGTTCTGATATGGGAGTGTTATCTTAGGCTGCCTGGCGGGAAAACATTAAAGTCATTTTCAATGTGAAATGGTTGTTAAATAAATAAGATGATAGAATTTTAAAGCAGTTTTTCCACCGCCTGTGAAAAGGAATTCTGTATTCTCTCGTGGTTTCTGATGCGTGAATTTATGTAATTGCAATTATTATTTTCCCCATTTTTTGCATGATAGCGTCTCGCTTCGTTCGACGTCATGAGAAGATTTAATCNTAATTGCAATTATTATTTTCCCCATTTTTTGCATGATAGCGTCTCGCTTCGTTCGACGTCATGAGAAGATTTAATCTTCGTTCATAGAAGTACTGTAAAAATGTAAATTTCCTTCTTTGGTACGGAAAAAAAAGAACACGAGAGTTGACACGAGCTACGTTTATTATAAGGCCCATCCCATTTTTTTTAGTAATTTTTTAAAAATCAATTGTTTGGCTTTGCTACATTAACAATAATATATTCTGTTTTAGTTTGGTGATCTTTCCATTCTGCCAGTCTAGACTCTGATATCTTTATCGTTAGTGTGTGCCTATTTGACTAACGTAAAATAGTATCATAACTTTTAAAATTCTACGTGGTGTACAAGCTAAAATTATAATCAAAATATAAAGTTTACAGTCTTTTGTGACGGAGAAAAATGTTAGGGACAACAGAATCGAGTAAGTACTCGGTCAAGAAACCACCTCGGCATTCATTTGAAATTATATTTAAAAAAAGAAATTCCGCTGAAAGAGTGGAGAATGGAACCCGTATCCCCGAACATGAGTCACTTCTGGTTTTGACTTGTATGAGCAGATATTATCTGTTCTTATTATCGTTTGAATGAAATTTGGCGTGTTTGAGAAGTAAAACATGCTGCAGGAGCAACAAGCTCACCACCCCACCACCCCGCTCCGAAGAGTTATCCGGCGGTCAGTGTGCAAGGGCAAAAACCAATTCAACACATTGTGCAGAGAGTCTGAACGTGTGCGTGAAAATCAGATAACGACTGCACGTGTCTCACGTTTATTAATTTTTTTTGGGACTTGTATTTACGTCTTTAAGTACGCTTTTCTCTTAAGAGGTTTTAATGCGTGTAGCAGTCGCGCCTACAATTGGAACATTTCGGGATCTGTGTGTATGTGTTTGACGCATAAAAAAGTGGGGTTTAACTTTTTTTTCGTCTTATTTCTTAGTTTCACAGAATCACAATGTTTCGCCAGAATTAATACAAATTTTCAGTTTTGTTTTTATTATACGAAAAAAAAAAACAGTTAAGAGTCAGAATTTATTTACAAAAAAATTTGAACAGATATATATTTTTCTACTTTCGGAAGGTGCTAACATAGCTCTAAAATTGTATGGTCTCCGTAATGCACTGACTGCAATATGCTCGAATTTTTTCGCACGTGTGCAGTCTTTCATTATGTGTCTCAACGAGGTTGAAGGGTATTCAATGAGAGCTGTATGCGTCTGTGTACTGGAATTCGCGCATTGGTATAAATCTGCATGGTGGACCAACATTTGAAGAAAAAATGTAATTTTTTTTCGCGTACTTCATGAGAGTGAATACAAATGACAGCTGCTGAACTAGAGGCCACACACATGTACATACGCATGTTCGCATGTCCATTTTCATTCAGCTAAAGTCACGTAGCAGTGTATTTGTGGCTCTGAACTTTGATGTGGCACGAAAGGGGAGAGGCTCGTTATTCACCGCCGTTCGGATACACCTCTTAATGGCGCGAGCGCACGCGAATGTATGAAAACGTGAAATATTGTTTGCCGAAGGCAACAGTTTGTTACGATAGGGTATTTGTGGTGGGCGTACATTTACGCTGCCGTCTTCTTATGGTACATAATTGCTTCCCTGTAAAACTTATAATAACTGCATTATTTATTCGTATAAATAGATTTATATGCAGACAATGGATGCTACAAAAATCGCCTTATGTGAAATAATGGGTGAAATAATCACATGTGTATTTTTTTATCCCAGCCTAAATTTACTAATATAGCAATTTTAAACAAAGGAGGATAATATCTTAATGATGAGCGTTTATGCATAGTTTAAGGGACTAAACTGGCAACTTCCCTGTGCATATCGCATACCGCGGGGATTGCGAAATGGTTTTTATTCTGCTTTTGTATTTTTCGAGTAATGGTTTAATTATAGAAATCCCATGTCGCATCCACAAACGGCACATGATCTTTCCAACATGAATTTTAATCAAATGTTTTGCTGAGCAGGGCAATAATGCTGTTTAGAGGGTAAGAGGTACTCATTGATTGATTTTTCCTTTACATTTACTTCCAAACATTCAGTATGCTACTTTCCCGTGACGATTATTTGCAGTATGAGGTGTTACAGTATTTTCTGTATCTTTCCTTTCGATTTGAATAACTTCCTTTCCTTGAATGTGGTCAGTTTTACAACCTTGCGTTGGAACCATACATGAAATTTTATTGTTGGCGTTTTTATGTGGAGAGCTAACAGCGATATTTTGCACCATTCGAACTAAAAATTTGCAAACATCCATCTATTACCCGCTCTCGTTGTTGAGGCATATACATTTATATTGCGTAGGAATGCAGTTTAGACCACCATGAAACCATTGTCATTAACCAAGCCAGACCCTGCTANGCGTAGGAATGCAGTTTAGACCACCATGAAACCATTGTCATTAACCAAGCCAGACCCTGCTACGATTTATAGATGTAATGGTCGCTGGCACGATGGTGGATACTCATCCGCAACCCTTGGTTTTGTGGGAATTACACTCGTAGGTTGCAGTGAGGAGACTGTATACGACGGATTTTGGCAGTTGAAGGTCCTACAGCTACGCAGGTTTTTGCATGCCTCTNAAGGTCCTACAGCTATGCAGGTTTTTGCATGCCTCTGCAAGTTATCACCCCTTTCAAATGCTATGCCCCAGTTTCCACACTTATTTGCAACTCTATCAGTATTATTAGAACATCCATACTTTTCATCTCTTCGAGCACATTTTGTGAATGCAAACTAAGTGTTACAGTAACGGCACAGGTAATAAGGGAACATCATTGTAAATTAGATCGATGGTAAATATAAAAAAAAAGGTTCCATTACCGTATTTTATGAGTTTTTATTTTCGTCCAGAGACCAGCAGGCCCGAACCGACACTCCAAATTTGAGCAGATTTGTAATTTCACGGGAATATATATGCGTGTTACGTGCACGCTTGATAACATCCAGTGATTTGATGGAATTAATATCTGATATTACAAGTCAGAATGATAAACGACGAGGGGTGAGAGAGCGATCTGTCACCTCTGGCATCAGACGAGAAACTGTGCCGAGGGTCGACATTGTTCCCACGAAGTACTTTCCCCACACCAGCACGCTCTAGTGGACAATGCTGAAAACAAGAGCGTTAGTGATAAAGGATTAAGTGATGGTGAATAAGTGGTCGAACTAAAGTGAAGGGGAGAGTGGTATTAGAATAAAAACTTAAATACTATCTTATTTTAATTATAATTGAAACCAAAAATGTTTTTGGTCGGTCCTAATAAACATTTTAATAAGAAATTTATATAATTATTTATGTTTTTACATATGCTGTTGATTGGAACATTATTTTTAAAAATAGTAATTTAAAATTGAAGATATTCCTATGACCATAAATATGAGTGCCAACAGCTCACTTTGTGGTTAAATCGTCAGTCTTAACGGGTACCGGCAGCTCTATTGGCAGTGAATTCAAGAAATTGACGCCACTTATTTTTTTAAAATAAAATCTAACATTGAGGGTTCCGACAGCACCACCTATACTTTAAAAAACATAAACAGATATGCGCCTGGTGGTTAAATCGGCAGCTCGTTTGGTGACGAAATCGAGAATATAACGCCATCTAGGGTTTGAAAATAGAATCCAGTATTGAGGGCGACAACTGCGCAACGTATATTTTAAAAACTAGAACTTGTGTAGTTGGAAAATTAATTCTAGCACCACCTAGGTAATGAATACATATGAAATCAAATATAGCGTTCTAACGTGGGTGAGTGACAAACTCCTGTAATGTAAAAACAAATTACAAACGAAAAATAAATGGTGGACGGTGGCTGTGACGCCCATCTAGATGGTGGATTGAGTATGGATGGAGCTTGTGTGAGTGACTTCCGGAAATTATAGGTTTATTTGAATTAAATATTTTAGTAATTTTTAAATAATTCATAATAATTTTTAATTTTTTTATAACATAATTTTTTATAAATTTTTGGAATTAAAAAAAAACTTTTTTTTAAATTTTCGGATTTTTAGGTTTAAATTTCATACATAGGCTATTGCCACCTCTAATCAAAATGGATGGAGAGTAACACCACTCTTGCACAGACGCATGCAACTTATAAGAGGTTTCAATAGTTAACATGAACTACAAAGTTGGCAGTTGTGTCAGAAATATAGAATAAGCGTTCTATCAATGTCATTGACTAAAACATTTCAGGCCAAAACCTGACGCATTTGTCAAAACTTTCACTATATGTGTCTGGCAAACTGAATTTAACAATTACATACTCATACCATTCAATACTACAATTTACACAATCTACGTCATAAACATTATTTTGAATTAAACAAGTACACTGAGAACGGTCATTAAAAGGACATTTGTCACACTTGCAAACATTACTTAAAAACCAGTAATTCCACTGCTTCTTGATCACAACATTGACACTGTCCATCGAATTTATCTAATTAGACATCATAATAACTCACATTTTCTTTGTTACACTCCCAGTAATATTATATTCGTGGCATGTTGGACGTTATGCCTAAGGAAGCTCTCTCTGGTCCCTACATTTCTATAAATATTTTGTGCAGAGCGCATATGTGGTTGTCTGAGTATGTCTGTTCTTAGCGTAAGTTAAAATATGAATGAGAGTTACACCACTCTTTCCAGGAGGCATGCAACCGGACATTTACGATTTTGGCAGAAATGGAACCACGTGATATAATTTTTTGTATTTTGTAATACAGTGCCAGTACATGTAGGTGTTGTAAATCAGACTGCCGTAAATAGTATTCATACATGGTCTGCTCTGTTTTCCCGTAAGAAAATGAAGTTCGAACTTGGAGATGAAATATGGATTTAAAGGAAGTAATTTTTACAATTGGAAATTTGCATTTGCTTAGTAATGTAGAGTTTGTGTTTAATGAATGAATGAATGACATTCAAGTTTGTTCGAACGAAATCGGTTCAGTGGTGCTCATTTTGTTGTTACATAACCTCAACACCAGTGACAGTATAACATACTATTCTTACTATGTGCTGTCGCGTTTACCTATGTTTAAGAGATAACCGTTGCGCGAAATTTTTCAAGTCCATCACCATGATAAGGTCATTTCTGCTACAGCTGCTATTTTTGTCTTTCATGCTATCTATGGAATAATCTTATCAGTTGCATGTCTCCGTGCAAGAGTGATAAAGCACGAACAAATCGGACGCTCCGATACCAGGTCCCTATGAGCCAAAGTCCCCATAATCACTGAACTCAGATTGCTGGATACATGGATTTATATAATATATCAAGTAAAATACAAGGGAAATTATTCAATTTATTGACACTTATAAAGATAAATTTAAATAACTATGCATTAAACTACGTATTAGGTATTAGCGATTCTTTCTTTGTGTCAGCACCTCAATTTCATTTATGTTTTTTAGTCAAACCGGGTTATTATTTTCAAATTGCGGTATTTAAAAATTTTGGGCACAATATAAATGTTCGGAACCCATTTAACAGGCTTAAACAAATTTTAGGTTGGCAATTTACCATGTAAGCATTTAATTTATAGATGCATATTGTTGTAATCCCGCTATTTTGAAGTATTTTGGTATATGAATAAATAAAGTTTTTACGTCAGGCCGCTGAAACTACCGAATCAAATTTCCGCGAATTTGGCATAAAGCAATACTATGGTAGTCCAGGTATACAATTGCAATTTCAGATGATAAGACACTTATTTTAAAAATGTGGTCTATTGTGGTTTATTTATTTCCTATATCTAAAATATCATTTAACCAATTTCGACAAAACTTCGTGTGTTCAAAGTATATATTCAAATCATCAAATGCGTCAATTCACTTCCTTTTTTGGCCTCCCTTTTGTATAATATAACCTAATGGAAATGTTATGTCATTTATTGGAAAAAAATCAACCGATATCTACCAAAGTAGGCAAACAAGAAACTGTATGGTATTCAACGTAAACTGACGTGTCTTAAGCAGGTTAGAAACCTATTTTCAAGGTAGAAACCAAATAAATATTTCAGATTAGTACGCTCTATCTACAAGACCATGTAACCAAATTTTTACTAATTTTTGAGTCCTTGTATTATCTATTACAATAACCAAATGTGTTTACAAAAAGCCTCATTTTCAGCCATTTTGTAAGATAGTGCCAAAAAATGTTTGAAATATATCTTTGGTATTAATCTACCGATTCTCGCCAGATTTGCACACTAGTAGTGCTACAGTAGGGCATGTGAAGCACTTATTTTGGAAATGATGTTAATACAAATAATTTATATTATCACGACACCTATTAAACAATTAAACCGGTTTCAATTTTTTGTGCTAAAAAAATCTATCCAATATATGATACGTGCGTATTCCAATCGGTTTTTAGGCCATTTTGTGCGCCAGCACCACGTGAAGAAATAGAGCTTTTATGCCATACCTCGGACACCAATCAAATTCCTTCCCCTAAATTTTTGTATACAATTGTATTAATAAAAGACCATGTAAAATTACTTAATTTAAGTTGCTTGGACACATATTTTCAAAATGACCGACATTAACATGTTAAATGTTCCCAGTCTACCAACATTTTAAACATATGACAACCGAAGTTGAAGCTCCAAAGTTTACCTCCATAGTTTAGTTGGTTGCACGCTGGCTGACGATACGTGTGTTTAGTGGCTGGAGTCTCACGTAATGCGTGTGTGTATTTGCACTTGTCACAACACTGTTACGTTACGTATATTTCTAGTATAAATTATTATTAGATTGTTGTTGACGAGTTGTTACGTCCTACATATCATGTAAAATTGCAATAAATCCCCAAAAATTACTTCCATCAATGTAGAGGGAAGTAGGCTCATTAGTATCGTTGATAACTTCCTATGTGTGTATTAATTCATAAGTAAATTTTGATACACATTATTTACCGCTGGTCTTTTTAAAACTTTAATAGAACTCTATATGCTAGTATTGCAATATGCTATCATGAAATACACTCATCATTACTTCTTTAGTTTTCCATGCAAGAAGATGGTATCGTCGGTGAAACTATACTTTAGTTACTTTTCAATTGTTTTCCACTTTATTTGGCATGAAAATAATACTATCGATAATATAAATATTTATACATGGACTACTTATTTTTAAAGTGGGGTCTGAAGATTTTAGTTACATAATTCACATCTCTGGAATCATTGAACATGTTTGAGCTAAATGTCGTATTCAAGTATCTTATGTATGCACCAAATTCGCTTTATTAAAAAAAATTATAGAAAATTTTTACTATATCATTATTAAATTTATTAGTTTATACTTATTTTAGGAAGTACAATGATAAGAATTATTAAATAAAATGAAGCGGTTCCTTCAGATTAATCGGAATTTCAAAACACATGTTCATTCTAAATAAGATTTTGAGAACAGTTTTAATATTACCTCAGTATATATGCTAAGAGAAAAAACCCTGGTGTTTTTTTGGTTTCACATTGTCTTGAAATTAAATAACTGGCTTGTCATAATTATAATGTTACATTGAATTTATAAATAAGTTCGAGCTTTGTAACATCACATATCCAATGACAGAGTAACAAAAACTCTCAATGGCTTGTTTTGGATAAGTCTATCTGGGTCATAATTGGGTTTATTAATGACAACAAAGAGCGAAATTGATTAGTTGTACAAATTTGGCAAATTTTTCTGTTCGCACATTTTTCAGGTGATGTAATTTGTAACGATTACAGAAATAAGTGCATTTCATCACTTGAGCATAATAATACGCCAATATGAATCAGTTACTCTTAATGAAAACCAAATAATACCAACCCAAGCTTTATAAATGAATGAAATATTGTAAGCTCAAGAGAATGTATTTCATAATTGTAATTTAGGCTATGTTTCGGAATATGCCTACCTAGTTATTTTAAAAGAGTTTACTACATTTTTTTTTTACTTAAATTTGACTAGTTAAACAAATATAGTTNGATATCGGCTCCTGTCGTGTGTGTGATGTATACCTTGCTCCCTGCAGGTTTCTCGGCACGGTTCGTGCATTAGAGTGCCGCCAGATAAAGCCGCTCTACAACTCCCAACCCTACGTACACTCATACTTCACTCTCACTCTCTCTCGTATATCCCGCCCGCTTTCCTCTGCAGCGCAGCTGTCGCAAGCTCGGTCTGTTACAGCGAAAAAATATTAACTCTGGCAAGCTTTCTACGTGGCTAAAATATTCCTGTCGGTAATGTCGCATCAGCATGGTTTCCACTTATTTTCCCAATCGTAGTAAGGAAATTACTTATATTGTCAAATTAAATCTTCCTCAGAGCAAAAAAGCACAACTGTGATAGTGATAGTAGACATGCCCTGCCTAGATATATTCTTTGAAGAAAAAACTTGACCTACTTCTCAAAATGCATGATTACTATGAAGTTTGTGATTTCTTATATTCCTCGTTTTTTATTAGTAATCTTTAAAATAGTAATAATTTTTTACCACACACTAATAACAGAAGGGAAGAAAGTGAATTAAAGGATTTGTAACAAATAAACTTTAAATACCAATTCACCATTTCAATATATTTTTTATATTATCTTTATTTAAAAACCGCAAAAATTAGATTACTGCTAAAAAAATACACATCTTCATCGACTTCCTTGACTGGGCTCTGGGCTCATATTGCGACTACTCTCAACTTATGAAATCCTAAGCTCGTGACGTACAGTAAAAAGCTTTACTCAAGGCCCACAAATGTTGTCATTTGATTTTAAACAAACAAGAAATCAGAAATCATTTTGATAGATATTTATTATTATATCCTGCAATAAATAAGGATGGAAAACCGTACATGGTTGTTTTGGTCAAATTTGGCCATAGTGCAAAGCAAATGAATCTCTAATTTGAGTTATATTTTTTTGCATACATTCCCACTGATCTCTGTTTTCTCCACACTCACTTCATATACCAACGTCAACTACAATGACAACGCTGTAACACGCAACGAAGTAGTTAAATAGCATAAAATATGATGTCCTGTTTTACAGAAGTTTTAGTATTCTTATGAGGTGAATATGCTATCACTCTTGAATTACAATTAATAACACACAGGTAGTGCAAGTAAATGCAACATCAACATTAAATTTTAAACTTAATATAAAATCACTTATTAAATGTAGAACGTGAAACTATCAAAAAAGGAACGGTAACTTTATATGAATAACTGTACATTAAGTGCAACAGCATCTTTAATTATAATAGTCATACACTCTCATATCAAGGACACTGTAATAAAATAACCGTTGCAAGCTTTGTTGAGAGATGACTGTTAGCTGGGCTTATAAGCAGATGATTAATAGACGCTTCAGTAGTTTGCCAAACCAGATAAGGAAAAAAAAAGTGAAATCTCACAACTGGCAGGCAGATTTCTGGTGTCATAACAAGCAGATAACTTTTGACTTCTGTACTGTGTGTTTGTGTGTTTCCGTTCAAAAATTCATATCACCGGTTATTTTACGATAAAATGGAAGAATAATAATTAAAACATTAAGAGGAACTCCAAATACCTGCCTCATATTCTTTCAGCCAGTCAGTGAAATCAGTTGTGCCGAGAGTGTGCGCGAGTTGAGAATCGATTGTAACATGTTAATAAACGCAGCGATGTACGAGAACTATTAATTAACTAAGAAATCGCCTAGAGAGAAGAGACCCTGCAGTGACTTAGTGTATGCACGCAAACATTGGTGGAATACGGAAATATTTCGTCTGTGCAACTGGTGTATCTGGAGTGCTCCCACGTGACCACTGAAGTATTTGATCTACACCGACGTGGTGAGAGCTATGCGAGAAACTTAATAAAATTTGATTTTTAAAAAGAAGTAACTGATGTTAATAATTAGCTTCTATCCACAACATGGGCTCAAATAATTATAAATCAGTTCTTAAAAACTGAGTTGGTAGGTAGGAATTTTCTCGTTGAAACGAGGTGAAACGAGAAACATATGCAACAGTAGTGATACTATTAAAAATACACACTGGAACCCAGAAAATCTCGTAACATAATATAGTGTCCAATAAAATTCATTACAGAGGTCCGACTCGGTGCATGAACTTCGTATTTAATGAGTCTGATGTTTTGAAAGATATAGTTTACTAACCTAAAATATTTATAGGGACGTCATATTAAAAATAAGTGACTGAGCCATTTAAAACATGTATGTTTAACGCTATTTGTGTGAATAATTTGATGAAAGTCGATTGATTGGTCCCTCAGAGATAGCATAACTCCATATTTTTCATGTGACGATCTTCATAAATGCAGGACAAAAAAGATATATATTAACACATACTCATCTCAATCATCCTCATCGGCTCTCAAGACCTCGTTGTTCAGAGCCGTCCAATTATCTTCATTCACTCAGTCGTGTGGACTGCTTTCATTTTGTTTACTTATTTAACAAACGTTATGAGGACTGTATACGTATTGGTATTTATAACACTCTTCTTTTGTCATAAGTGCAATACGTGCAAAGTAAAAATACTTTGAAGAGTGCCTGTGTGATATATACGTGTATGCTATTGGTTTATGCTATTGATTTGTAATAAAATTTTACTGTAAATCAAGTAGGACTTTGTGCACATTTTACGTGGACAGTTTCTAGGATAAAACGGGATAAGTTTATATCTTTGCATGTTAATCTGTTAAAATACAGCTGCCTTAGTGACACCTAGATATATATTTTGGTAAAGGAGGATACATTATGGATTTAAGTATATGGCAGTACCAATTCAGCAGCTGGCGCGTGTTTACCAGTTCAATGTGGATTGGGTTTCCATGAAATTTTTCCGTTCTTAAACGAATTTCTGCCCACGCTCTAGTGTGGGTGGTTGACTCTCGTACCATCATAAGTTCGGTTCGAATGTAAATACGTATGCGAGAGCTTCACAGGAGCACCGCTTAGAGTATCGTTGAAATATGTTTGCGTGGCTATTACGTTTCCGTACGTTTGTAAAATTGCAATTATTTGTGAACTCTTGCGGCGACGTGTGTTTTCAGTAAAGTTGTGTTCGGTCACCTGACACGCTGTTATGTTATCTCAGCACTTGGGAAAACAAGTTCACTCCCATGTCGTAAAAAATTATCTTTCTGGGTCAAACATTTTAAGTTGAGGTCTAACTTAAACTGTATGCTTTAGCACTTTACGACCAGAAAGCAAGTATTCTCGTCGGAGCGGGCAGTGTGATCACCGACAAATGGTATGGCTGGCAGGTCAACCGAGATAAAAACGTACGAAGACTGCTTCTGCAAATTGCTACACAACTTTCTCACCTAATGAACACAACTGCCAGATCGCATTTAGATAATCTATGTTTGAGTAATAATTCAATCGGCTGTTTAGTAAAGTGTTGCGTGCTAATTCCAGCCACCACATACGATCTTCTCGTCTCATTTTGCAAGTTGCAGTGTTTGTGGTCAACACATTCAGTGCGTCGTAGACAAATCAGCAAAATTTTAACGGAGCTGCTAGAGTGCGCTTCTTTAACGAAGCGGTAGTTATTGTGTTTTATCGGAAAAGGTTACAAAAACTTTGCGTAATATTGTAAGTATTTTTTATACTCAGTAGTAGTTTAGAAAATTTTAATGGGAAATTTTATTATTTGTATAGGCCTATTATGACCAACGAAAGATAGTTTACTTCCGAACGCAACTTTGCGTTGTACCGTGTTTCAGATAGTGTTTTAGCGAATATGACGACTCCTCTTTGCGACGAAAATTTTTCACTTCAAAGCAAACGCTTTGCGTCAACACACGCTTTGTTACGACAGTTTGCAATGCTTAGATAGGAAAATATCGCTCTTATGGATAAAATCGATGCAAGTTTCTGTCTTCAGCGTTTCCCAAAAGCCGTTTTCGGCTTCACTTAAATTAACAACACGCGCGCAAAGAAGAAAATAAGTATAAAAATAAACTCTTTACAGACGTCGAGCGAAATATTGAAACGTTTACATGCGTTTTTATTGTGTGCTGATAACCGTAGCATATAAATGCTAACATTGCGAGTATATAAATAAAATAACGCTTAAAAATCAGGAGTTTATAGAATGGATGAGGTGGTACAAGACGATTAAATTATTGGAAACGTGAATTTCACTGAAATAATGCATTGAAAAAAAAAAAAAAAACAATATTCTCTCATCAAAGTAATAATACAAAATAAATACACCGTACTATGAATTACATTTAAATTAGAAAATTGGAAATGGTAACTCGTAATATATAATTTAAAAAGGCTTAATTATGTTCATCGCATTTTAAAATCGTACGTAGAACATAATAAAAAAGCGTAGGCTTATGTGGTTATAAATTTAAGACATTGAAAAATGACCATAATTTGTGTGCATGGCGAGAGAAAAACATTAAAATATCTTGTTTTTTTAAACGCTCAAAAACTGCTAGTAGAGAAAGGTAGCGTAATTCCGTGTCATTCCTTAGTCCGTGATACATTTCTATCGGCGTCCGACGTGGGCGGTAGTAGAGAGTTGCGTGAAAACTCAATAGATAGCGCGGATGTTCTCTTTCGAAGGGATGCGACGTATGTTCGCGCGTTTTTTTTCTCAGATGGTATTAAGAGTAGTGAGTATTTTGCAACGTTATTTGCGTCTTTTCTTCAGCAGCATGGTAAAATATACGTATACATACCTTACAACTGAAAGTATTTCGTACTGAAATATGTGAGTGTAGGTTTTATAACTACATTTTTACAAGTAAACTGCTCCAATCAACTTTATAGGCTCTACGGTTTCTTTTTTTTTTTTTTTTTGTTTATAAAAATTATGGTGAAGAATTTTCTGTATGCGTATTTGATGTTCATGCGTAAGCGACTAAACCTATATGGGCTAAACTTTGAATTACTNCATAAGCAGGGCCCATTCTTTTCCTGAAACATGTTAATATGTTTGTAATTACACAAAATATTTTTGTAATCATCCATGAAATAACTACAGAGTGTTCACTATAGGTCTCTGTAGGACCTACAAGGTGTCTATAAAATATGACCTGTCACCAAATAAATGGTAATACTTAATTATACCAACGAAATTGTGCATTACTTACGTTTCTTGATTGCTTATTTTAAGTTTATTAAAATAGTTATGTTATAGCTATATTACAAACATATTGTTAGTCTACAAACCGAAAATACATTTATATTTCAGTGGTTCTTCTTACTGAAAAATTGGCAAGGATGGAAATAAAATTTGTGGCCCAGTCGGAAGCCGGCCTAAGAAGTACGATAAACAAGCCCTGGAACTAGCTGCCCGAAAGGTTCTTCAGTAAGAGTGGACAGTGTACAAAGCGTCTAAACACTTTAAAGTGCAATGGTCGACATTAAAAGAAAACGCTATAAGCGTAAGTCAACATTTTGATTCGGGAAATGATTTTCATCTTGAAACTGCGAATGTGGGTAGACCCTTTGCGCTTGCATCTGATATCGAAATCAAACTGGCAAAGTATATAATACGTCTACAGGAAATTGGTATCGTTTTGACTGATTTTCAAATTGAGAAATTTGCATACAACCTAGCAAAAATAAAACAGTTGTCAGTTGATTGGTTTAATGTAGAGAAAGAAGCTGCGGGGGAAAATAGGTACATAGGGTTTCGTGAAAGGTTCATCTTGCTCTCAGGCGACCTGATAACTAGTCAAGGTACCATGCATCGTGCGCCAACCTTGTTTTAATAGAGGAGTTTTATGATTACCTAGAAAAATAGCTGCTTGAACAGGGACTTTTAGATTCTCCTCACAGAATTTGGAACTGTGATGGAACCGGATTTTAGTTTGTAACTTCTGGCTCAAATGTAGTGACAAGTGTTGGAAATAAATATATTTATAGACGTGTCTATGCTGAGTGAGGCACTAAATCCACCATGCTGTGCAGAATTAATGCACCAGGTAACAGTGGTCCAATCATTGTAATATTCAAAGGGTTTCAGAATATTCCCGCGTTGAAAGATGGTGCTCATGTGATTGCCACAATTGCAGTTTCTCCCAAAGTCTGAATCACCAGCGAACTCTTCCTACAATGGTTGAATATCTTCATTCTGTCTCTACCTCCGCCTAGACCCGTCCTTTTGCTCATGGACTCTCATGCATTACACATATCACCAGAGGCTCTACAGATGGCTTCTGATAATAAACTAATAATACTCATATTTCCCTCTCACACGACACATCTACTGCAACCACTGGACGTAAGTGTCGTTCCTTCCTTAATATCAGCTTGGAGAAATTAACTTTATAAAAAAAATTACACGAAATTCCGGCAAGTCGCGAAGTCGGTATGACTTACATTCATTATTCAATCCTTCACACGGAAAGAGTTTTGAGTCACAAATAATTATAGCTGGTTTTCGGAAAAGAGGGATATTCCTATTCAACAGCAATTCCATCGCTCCTGAGGCAACAGTTCCCGCTCTTATTTCCGACAGAAGTAACGGTGAAGGCGTGGGCCAACATTTCGGATGAACCTCTCCTAGCCATTCCTACTTGTGAGTCACCCAATGTGCGTACTCTTCGAAGGAAATCACAACCTGCCAAGGTGCATACTAGTGATGAAACGAATATTCGCATTCGCATTCGCATTCGCGAATATTCGCATGTTTTTGAACATTCGCATTCGCAAAAATGATGCCAATATTTTGCGAATGTATTTGGCAATGAAAAATTAAAATGTCTATTAAATAATAATGCAACTGCTATGATTAAGACATATTTGTTTATTAACATATTTTTTATGTATAAGAGTGTATTTTAATGATATTTGGGAAACAGCCTTGTAGTTATTCACTAGATTACATAACAGAAACACACTCTTGATATTCTTTTATTCTTATTTACCTAAGCAAAATCAAATTAAGGCAGGTAATTTCTTAAAACTTCTAAACTATATTATAACACAACTGTATGATCAAATACCATTGAACTGCTTTAACACAAAACAATGGAATAAGATATAACCCAACCTTTTTAATTATACAAATCAACTTTAAATGAGATCTTTTGTAAAAACACTTAACAATATGCATTTATGCAACCTAAAGGGTATCTTATTCAAATATGTGAGATCTTTTAATGAACTAGTAATCATGTTTAATTGTAAATCAAATCGACTTCTTATGAATAAAGTTAAAAATATATTGTGAAGAAAAACAAACAATATAATAATCTTCTTTTCAATTAAAACAAATATGTTCTTAACATTTTGTTAATTTTAACTTTGGTACTAATACTAACTCACTAATTATGTAATTTTTAAGATATCCATTAAACATTACTTCTTGAAATCGAAAAATAAAACTATGAAAAATTGTTTATATCTAAGCACAATTAAGTGAAACACTTAGTAATTAAATAAGAGTAGAGGAATATTAAACTTCAGAAATAGAAGTTTTGATGCCTTTTCTCCTTGCAGCCTATTTCGGTGGGGTGTGTAAAGAAGACCAGCCCCACTAAAGACCCTTTCGCTAGGCACACTAGTGGGTGGTGTTACTAAATATTGCCTGGCTATGGGAGAAATAATACCATACTTCTTATTATTTACCGCCCACCATGTAAGTGGATCTACATCATTTTCCACACGTTTATCTAATAAATATTCATTGATGGTTTTTTTTATCAAAACTTCTATAGGGTTCGTACATTCATTTTCTTCTTCTTCACTTTCGCTGGAATCCATCAGCAATTTCATGGTGTCTCTTAAAGATATAGATTTCTCTGTCAGACTGGCACTGGAACCAGATGTTTCAATCCGATGAGTAGTCATTCTGGCACGCTTAGGATTTGAACAAGACGATAGGCTTGATTCATCGTTTCCAATTGACTCTAATATATTTTTCACAACTTGATCCCTGGTTGAAGAATTTTTGAAAAATTCTAATTTGTATCTTGGGTCAATAAAAGTTGCCGTAGCAAACAATACGTCATTTTCCAAATGGGAAAATCTGCGACATAGTTCTCGTTTAAGAACTAAAATCGTATTCCCAACGCATTCGTCGGTCACATCAAATTCACCAATTATTTTTTCCAAAGTGGACAATAATGGAATTACTGAGGATACAGAAATATTGGCTGCACTTAGTTCTTTTGTAATTTCCTCAAAATATCTGAGTAAAGTTATTATTTTTTCCACAATAATCCACTCTTCGGAAGTTAGTTGTGAAATCTTGTTATTCTGGGAAGCATAAAGACACAACGAATCTTTGTTTTTCAAAATACGCTCTAACATATACAAGCTGCTATTCCATCTTGTAGCACACTTTTGTATGATTTTCAGCTTTGGCTGATCGATTCTTTCTTGTAGAGCAGCCAGTTCATCTTGAGCTACATTTAAGTGATGAAAATGTGTTGCCATCTTTTTACATTTTGCAATCACTGTTATAACGGAATCTTGTGCCTTAAGCCCTTCCTTGACAACCAGCTGAATTTGGTGTGACGAACAATCAATGTCTCTAATTAATAACAAGGAAATACCTTCTTTCATGTTTGTGCCACCATCTCTAACAATGCATTGCACTTTTTCTTTAGGTATTTCCCAATGCGACAACATGGTTTCAAGTTTTATAGCTATATTTTCACCAGTATGTCTGCCATCGTTAAATACCTTTGCGTTTAACACAATCATTTTTCTCTCAAAGTTTTTTGTTATACCATGACATGTAAGACTCAGCAAAGATATTCCTGAACAAGAATCAGACCAAATATCAGTGGTAAACGCCAATTTTTCAAATGACTTAATTAATCCCAAAATTTTATCTTTGACTTTGCCGTAGAAATTCTCACATATAAAAGAAGAAAAATGTTGTCGGCTTTTTATATTATACGACGGACAAAGATGGTTCAATAGTCTGACAAATCCAACACTTTCGACAAAACTAAAGGGTAAGTCCTCTAAAGCAATCATTTCACTTATGAAATTATCAATTTCCAAAGACTTGGCATTGTTGTTATCCCACTTTTTTGTTTTTTCGACGCAATCAGTCAAATACATCTGTTTCAGGTCGGTTTTCGTACATTGTCGCGAAGTGGAGGCCACAACACTTGTTGTAGAAGCATTTCGCTTTTCATTTTCCCTATTCTTTAAAGCATTATACTCGTTTTTATGCAAAGCTTCCAGGTGATTTCTCATAGCACTTGTTGTTCTTCCTTTGCGCTAGTATTGTTTATTACATATTTTGCATTTCAAATTTTCAGCATCACATATTGTAAAATAAGTCCAAACTTCGCTAACACACGACCGCATCATTTTGAAATATCACTTATCACTGTACAATTACAACAATAGAGTATTTACAAGTTAAAAACAAAACTTAAGTATGTTGACTCGACGCTGCCCCCACCTGCACTATACAGGGTGGTGGATAGCAGGGTACATAGTAATTTGTTACGGTGCTGGCTAACTGCACCTTGGGCTGCTGTAAGATGGGTGACACAAAGACATAACTGGGTTCGGTTTATTCACGCTTTACTTTTATTGTCCAAAGTTACAGTGATCTGTACATATATGAGACCTAGCCCCTTTTATATCTTCTCGGACGGTGGAATCTAGCTATCCCTCGATGCTGGTGGCTGGCGTTGTCGTGCTGTCTCGGTGTCTCTCCCGGGAAGTCCTGGGCTCGATCCCTGGACGTGCAGTTCTCTCCTCGTCGCTCGTCGTTCCTCGTATCTGACTCTCTCGTGACTCCGGCGTAACTCCCGACTCCGTCGTAACTTCGTTGTAACTGTCTTGTCGCTGCTGCTCCGTCGTAAACGTCTCGTAACTCTCGCGTAACTGACCTCAACTGTCCTTCACTCTCGCGTAACTCTCTTAACTGTCGCATAACTGACTTAATGGTCCTCTGTGGCTCCTGTATATATATGTTTCTGTTCTATTTTCCATATAACTCGGGACTTACCCTCTCGTGTTTGCGGTGGGATAGGGGTAGGCGGGGTGCACTGTTTTTCCCCGATTAGTAATTTCTTGTGGCGAGGGGCGATAACATGCCCGGGACTCCCCGTGTTCGCAGCGTCACGTCGTGACTCAGGCAACATGACAGGTGCAGTTGGTTCGAACTCGGGGATTCCTCTGGTCGTTAGGCCATCGGTTTACGGCGTGGGTAAGAATAGCGTCGCCACTACTGGTAGGTATGAGCGGTACGCGTCAAGGTAACCTCAAACTAAATATTTACGAAAACATTATTAGCAGCTAACTTCATTCAGTAAGCCAGCAATCACGATTTGTTTACTTCGTTCAGAGTCGGGGCATATGGGCTACTCTCGGTTTTAACATGGCCGCCCGGCCGGCCAGTTATAAACGCGCGGTAAAATTTGAGTTCGTAGGCGCACGCTTTTGGCGCCATATTTGGAAAACCAACATTCGCATTCGCATTCGCATTCGCGAATGTCGGAGGTGGATATTCGCATTCGCATTCGCGAATGTGGAAAAATCGACATTCGTTGCATCACTAGTGCATACAGTTTCACCAGCATTAATCTCTGATGCTGCTCCATATTGTAGCCATGGCACCAGTCCATACTGTTAGAATGTTCAAGAGAGGAGAAAACTATGCAAGTAAAAGCAGTGTGCCAAACTTGAAACCATTCCCACAAAAAATGACACTGACCTTGGTTCATCATGTAAGCGTGGGCTTAGGCCTACGCCTAGGTGCCGTGCCAGACCAATGTCAAGTGGTGACAGCGACGATGATTCGTTTAGTTCTATTTGTGGACATAATTATGCATACTAAGTAAAACATAACTCATGTGCTAAGTGGATTTATTGCCGTTTTTTTCTTCAATTGTATCACTATCATTGTGACGATATTGTAGATAAATTTTATGACGATGTCTACATGTGTTCTCAGTGTAAATATAAATAAGCCTAGGATATTAACTAGACAATACTTTTGACTATGATAAGTGAGTAAGAAAAATGCGATTTGTGTAAAGTTTTCCTTTGTGTATTAAACCAATGACAAAATCATAAAATCGGTCTTAAATGTACTTGTTGTTTTTTATGTGTTAGAGTATCACGGAATAAAGATACTTGTCACAGTTTTAGGACCCTATGTTACCATTAATAAAATATATATATATTTCATTGTATGCACTTTTAGAAATGGTCGGAAAATTTTTTAACCCGCTAGCTTAACATAAAATAATGTGACACACACATAGTCTTACATAAATTGCACTGAATTTCTTCCAAAATTATTTATCATGGAATGAGGCGGCCTTATAGTTATATAAAAATATAGTCCTTACCAAATTAGAACCCACGAACATCTTATCTCAAGTTCGTAAGCAGCTAGCCTATCCGCCACGCCACGGTGCACTTAACAACTACGTGCTTCACAACATTTTGAGTAACTTTGAAACATCTGTGCGATACGGCGGCTTGAAAAAATTCGTAACCATTTTGAAAACAAATATCAATTTCTTCTGTAACCTTAAACTAATTTAGAAGTGAAAATGAATACTTTTTTAACTTACGAAATATACTGTTTATAAGCTCCATTATTTAATTACAACATATTTTGTCGCCGCAGACTTAGCGTTCGCAAACTGAGTGGTAGTAATCAGAACTATCGCAAAGTACGGGTTTGATTTGTGGTCGAACGCAAAATTGCTTTGCTTTTCCTAGCGTCGCGGTCATAATAGTCCAACATGTCTGTTATGTTTACGGGTTTTGCTAACATTGAGTTGTGTATATAATTCACGAGTGGGCACAATTGTAACTGGGTTGTATGCAGAAATATTTATTTATAATTACGCTTTTAATAAAAAATAATAAATAAGTTGAAAATGTTAACCTTTTTAAGCAAAAGACTTGTTAAATAATAATAATTTTTTTTTTTTTTCATTTTTTCTTTGCAAAACTTAACCAAAATTATATGTGCTGGAATAACTGCACGTAACCGTTGCTAGTTATCCGTCAGATGCACACCAATTCTCGGAGAAACGTTACTAGTGTAACATGCTCAGTGATCATGTGTGTTGTGCATGCGGTAAACACCTCTGACGCTGTGGAGTAGGCCTAGTGATACCAGGGTATTCGGGTACACGGGTACCCTAGCAGTACCCGGTGGCTTCGGGTAAGACCCGGGTACCCGAGTAAAAAGAAGCGGGTACCCGGGTCTTACCCGATCACTCATAACCTATTACCCGTGGTACCAGCTCCTTGCAATCATGTATTAAGTATTGTGTTATCGAAGACAACAAATATATACTAGTTACTCCGAAGTGTACGTCCTCCCTGAACGGTTCTATTGTAAATAAAAATACGCTGTACCGTGCGTAATGGCTATTATGGTATGTACTGTAAATCACACGTGAAAACAATTGTAAATTAATTTGTTTATATGTATTTCCTACATATGTGTAAATCTGAACAGCGGATATTTTCCTTATGGGTAACATGCGTGTACCCATAAATGAGTTTAAGTACGTACAATTTACTCAGAGTTTATTCATTTAGTCGTTTATCTGCATGAACGTATTATTAAATAAAACTTGCAAATATACCGTAAGGCCTGTTTTTATTAAAAATAATCCACGATTGGCTTATAGCCATTCAAACCAATTGAGGAGTCTGCTGAAAAGTTTCGTTGACGTTTCCTTGATTATCTCTAAACCAACTAACCAAAAGTATTTTAGAAATTTGTTTTAACAAAAATAACAAATTGAGGATATGAAAGAGATCTTAAATTTTATGGTTTAGGAAAGATCGGATATTGTGTAAAATACAATTAAATTAACGTTCTCTGGGCACAAATAACTACGTTTATAAGTAACTATATTGCCTGCAGTCGAACAATCTCTCTGAACTAACGGAAGATGCTGGACATGTCCAAAATATCTTTGCTAAGAGAGTTAACACGAAATAGGACGTTTCGCGCACTTTCCACCATTCAAGAGGGTCTACGTGGTGTTTAACCCAAGGTTTACTGAGGTAATGTTCAAACTGGGAAGTGTTATCCCATCTCTGCTTGGGTGTAGTAAATGTAATGTCGAAATTTGAATTTCCTTGCTGGTATTCCATTGTATGTGTGGAAACCTCGGTTAGAATGTGGCGAAATTGTTGGATCACGACTGCTGCGGTCTCGTCTTCAGCGCGCACTTCCTTATATCGGGAATCAAGATATGAAGCAACCTGCTGTGGAATCACTAACTCGGGCGTATATGCGTCCATTTGAAACCGAGAAGAAAGGGACATATATATAGAGGTTTCGAAGGTTGCTGTAGTGTCACTGTCCTTTAAATACGGACATACGTGGTTGTTACAAAGGCCTCTAATCACTGGACGGACAGCCGACATAGTTACACTACCTTTACTAGAAAAAACATTGGTTGCAGTTTTCCGAGTTTTCAACAGAGTGATTAGTTCTTCTAGTAGAGACCAGTCGTGTTCACAGATCTCAAGCTTGACAGCAATGGCGGCCTTTGTGTATACTCGATCTGCCAGGACAGAACTGATTTGACTACGATTGCGTAGAAAAATGTTGCACATCATGAAGGTTGAATCTCATTGTGTAGGGTCACTTTTAAGAAGTTGTTCATGATTCATATCAAGCTTGGTTTTGTTTTGTCTGCAAGGCAGAAGAAGCAGCAACAAAATGGTTAAAGTGACTGAAATCGTAGCTTACTTCATTACAAACGTTACAATAATTCTGTACCATTTTTGAGGTATCGTTTATGGAAAGTCGGAGCGTGCGAGCTGCAAAATTTTATACTGTGCTTGAAATCACCTAAGACAATAACCTCAGCTGTAAAAGAACTTAGATTATAATGAAAATAAGCGTTAATTTTACCAGATATGCTCCAGTTATCGAGAACTGTCTACAAGGATGATACCAAATTCTCTGGGGTGGGACGATCTTCAGTAGCCTCTGTGGACAAATGGAAGCTACGCAGGTTCCACTTTTCATCAATGCAGTGCGAAGGCATGGACAAGTATGAATCTTGTGCTCTTAAAGTCCATTCATCTGTCGTCAGAGAAAAAACAGATTCTTTGCTAAGTACTTCTTCCACCTTGACGCTAACCTGATCCTAAGATAGTTCAAACCGGGCTAGAATTGCCTGTCGATTCAGCACCTCTTAGATCCAGGTTCCACTATCTCCATAAATTCAACAAAGCCCTCACTGTTTACAATGGACAGTGGAAGGTGGCATTTCGTAATAAGACACGCTAGAGGTTATGAAATGTTTTTTTNCCCTCACTGTTTACAATGGACAGTGGAAGGTGGCATTTCGTAATAAGACACGCTAGAGGTTATGAAATGTTTTTTTGTGACGTGAAGAAGTTAACTGATTTGGGGGTGACAAGCTATCAAACCTGCCCTTCTTTGATGGTGGTCTGGTATAATGTCTCGTTGTTGAAGGTCCAGCTGCTTTAGGGTTGTCTCCGTGCAGAAATTACGATTCGTTCTCCAGACTGAAAAAAGAGTTAGGTTGTTGTTATATTCTTTTNTAGGGTTGTCTCCGTGCAGAAATTACGATTCGTTCTCCAGACTGAAAAAAGAGTTAGGTTGTTGTTATATTCTTTCCGTTTTGAACCATGGCTAAAACTACCACAAATACTCGCGCCGTATAGTGCGCGTCAGTTAACTTCAACCACCAGCTCCCTAGTGGGGTGATGTGGTCCGGCTCGTCACGGCATGGCATGACAGCGGTAGGTATCAGTTGACGGACAATATATTCCTTGAACAGTCGGTTCTCTCAGAGCAATAGCGGTGAATAATGTTCCACTAAATATAAGTACGTCTCTTGTCACCAAGGATCAACGCCGATGTTGTCCGTGTATATAACAGCTCCAGGAATATTTGTCTCATATATTCTCTCTCGCAACTATTGATAACGCTGTAACTATATCTGTCTCTCTCCCCGCCATATATTACATGCTGCTTTCCCCATGTTGCGGGGCTTGCGTATGCACATCTTTATTTACACATGCAACAGTACGGGGTTTTCCGACCGTAGTATTTTCATCTCTTATAGTAATGTTACTATAATACACTTCTTCCTACTGCAATTCTCTTCTCCCCTCCCCATTTTTTACGGTGACCCAGGATAACTGACGCGAGCAATATTGCAAACATAAAATTATTTTTTTGCAGCTTACCTGTTATCCGCTAGGCTGTTGGAATAAAATTTGTGCTTGAATGTGAAATGTTTACTAAATGCAGACGTAGACCCACTGTGAGACAACTCATCACTAAACACTATACCTTTGACTATGTTCCGATCCCTCTTCTCTGAGAATATCCACACCCAGTTTGGTTTTGGAATTTTGCGATTTCCTCCAGTTAAACAAGAATCTAACGAAGAAAATTAATTGCTGTGTTGACGCGATCAGGTAACACAACTGACAATGAAACTAATCGAGTTCCTTGCACTTTGACTGCGAATGTTATAACATCGAACAGGAAACCCAAACAGCAGAAGAGGGCAGAGATCGGAGCTACAAATCGTGATACTACTAAGAACGAACAGGACGCTGCTGGAATGGGCAAACAACAGACCAAGGGAACCTAAAGCATCGCCTAATATATAAATATATATGCAAAAGACCTTCTCATCGGGTACCCGATGCATCGGGTACGACACGCACTATGCGCAACGAGTACCCGAGTAGTGGCGGTTTCGGGTACCCGTACCCGACCTAATGGGTACTCGGGTATTTTTGCTAGGGTACCCGCTGCAACGAGTACCCGGGTACTCAATTGCCAGGGTATAGGCTGTTCACGGTAAAGTGAGAACTTTCAAAGCCCTATTTATTTTATACTTTCAGTCATTTTTTTTATCCTTTAACAACATTTTGAAATAAATATTGACATGTAAGTTATAAACGCAATATGCATATTCCACCGCACTCGGAAGTAAACATCTATGGCAAAAATTACATATATATCTCTTTTGCTATTATTTCAATTGATAGGGCTTTCAAAAGTCCTCACTTTGCCGTGAATAGTGTAAAGAAAAATATGTTCTGGCAAACGTTGGCCCAACATTTGGCTCTACCGTTGGGCCAGCGTTGACATTTTACATTGGCACAACGCCGAAATGTCACGCGGGATTACGATGGACCAACATGATTTTTATTTTGATTGCAACGTAAATACAACGTTTGTCCAAAAACATTAAATATTTTAATGCACGTTTTTAAAAGTAGTGGGGTTATATTTCCACGCAATGATTTACCAAGATCTTGCGGATATGTTTCGACGTTAATTACGTGTTTTTTTCCTAACGAGTTGAAACAATGTTTTGACCATTATAGTTAATCATTGGTGCTTTTTGTTACGTTGGGACAACAAAGCATTGCAGACATTAAACCATCTTAGAATATTATTAATATTTTGACAATAAAAGCCTACATAAATTATTTATTTGCTTAATTTTTAAAATTTTAGCACTGATAATCTTTAAAAAATTACCTCTTTGCTGTTGGTTGTTTATGTTTATTAGTTGAAAAATATATTGTTGCAAGTGGTACGTTTGAAATTCAGCTTATAATTAGTAAAATAATATTAATACATAAAAAATAACATTACAATATATTGAACATTCTTTGCAAAACTTAACCAAAATTATATGTGCTGGAATAACTGCACGTAACCGTTGCTAGTTATCCGTCAGATGCACACCAATTCTCGGAGAAACGTTACTAGTGTAACATGCTCAGTGATCATGTGTGTTGTGTATGCGGTAAACACCGCTGACGCTGTGGAGTAGGCCTAGTGATACCAGGGTATTCGGGTACACGGGTACCCTAGCAGTACCCGGTGGCTTCGGGCAAGACCCGGGTACCCGAGTAAAAAGAAGCGGGTACCCGGGTCTTACCCGATCACTCATAACCTATTACCCGTGGT
>NQII01007497.1:7338-75971 GCA_002778355.1 Clitarchus hookeri
CACGCGGTACCTCCTGCTTTCCGGACAGGACAAGCGGTACCTCCTGCTTCCCCGACAGGACACGCGGAACCTCCTACTTCCCTGACAGGACACACGGTACCTCCTGCTTTCCTGACAGGACACGCAGTACCTCCTACTTCCCAGACAGGACTGCGGAACCTCCTGCTTCCCTGACAGGATACGCCGTACCTCCTACTTCCCTGACAGGACACACAGTACCTCCTGCTTCCCTCACAGAACACGCGGGACCTCCTACTTCCCTGACAGGACACGCAGTACCTTCTGCTTCCCTGACAGAATACGCGGAACCACCTTGTTCCCCGATGGAAGATGCAGTAGCTCCTGCTTCCCTGACAGGACACGCAGTACCTCCTGCTTCCCTAACAGGACACGCGGTACCTCCTACTTCCCTGACAGGACACGCGGTACCTCCTGCTTCCCTGTAGGACACGCGGAACCTCCTGCTTCCCTGCCAGGACACCCGGTACCTCCTTCTTCCCTGACAGGAGACGCGGAACCTCCTACTTCCCTGACAGGACACGAAGTACCTCCTGCTTACTGCCAGGACACGTGGTACCTCCTGCTTCCCTGACAGGACACGCAGTACCTCCTGCTTCCCTGACAGGACACACGGTACCTCCTGCTTCCCTGACAGGACATGCAGTACCTCCTGCTTCCCTGACAGGACACGCCGTACCTCCTGCTGTTTCCTGACCGGACACGCGGTACCTCCTGCTTCCCTGACAGGACACGCGGTACCTCGTACTTCCCTGACAGGACACGCGGTACCTCGTACTTCCCTGACAGGACACGCGATAAATCCTACTTCCCTGACAGGACACGCGGAACCTCCTGCTTCCCTGACAGGACAAGCGGTACCTCCTGCTTCCCTGACAGGATACGCGGATTCACCTGCTTCCCCGATGGAAGACGCGGTACCTCCTGCTTCCCTGACAGGACACGCAGTACCTCCTGCTTCCCTGACAGGACACGCGGTACCTCCTGCTTCCCTGACAGGACACGCCGTACCTCCTGCTGTTTCCTGACCGGACACGCGGTACCTCCTGCTTCCCTGACAGGACACGCGGTACCTCGTACTTCCCTGACAGGACACGCGGTACCTCGTACTTCCCTGACAGGACACGCGATAAATCCTACTTCCCTGACAGGACACGCGGAACCTCCTGCTTCCCTGACAGGACAAGCGGTACCTCCTGCTTCCCTGACAGGATACGCGGATTCACCTGCTTCCCCGATGGAAGACGCGGTACCTCCTGCTTCCCTGACAGGACACGCAGTACCTCCTGCTTCCCTGACAGGACACGCGGTACCTCGTACTTCCCTGACAGGACACGCGATAAATCCTACTTCCCTGACAGGACACGCGGAACCTCCTGCTTCCCTGACAGGACAAGCGGTACCTCCTGCTTCCCTGACAGGATACGCGGATTCACCTGCTTCCCCGATGGAAGACGCGGTACCTCCTGCTTCCCTGACAGGACACGCAGTACCTCCTGCTTCCCTGACAGGACACGCGGTACCTCCTGCTTCCCTGACAGGACACGCGGTACCTCCTGCTTCCCTGACAGGACACACGGTACCTCCTGCTTCCCTGACCGCACACGCGGTACCTCCTACTTCCGTACGAGTTATGCCTCGTTCACGATATTCTTGTATGAGGTTTAGAATGAGGGCGGACGTCTCGGACGTGTTTTACGTGTATTTTGTATCGTATTAAAGCTGCATTATGTGCATGCGGGTGTTAAAAAAACCCACTTGCTCACCAAATATTATAGGTTAGTTTAAACTACAAAAAAAATATTTAACTAGTATTGTAGGTAACTCTATGCTGGGTAAGATAAGCTTTAATTACAATAACATTGATTTAACTAGTATTAGATGTATTTCACGCAAGTTAGGATTAGTTTAAACTCCAAAAATAAATTTATCACAAAATATTTAAAATTTCTTCGTGGCGGGTAAGAATAGTTGTAACAGCAGGTACACTTGTTCAAATAGTATTTTAGGTTACTTTGTTCTGGGTAAGATTAGTTTTAACGGTAAGAACAGATATTTGCATAGTACGTGTAGTTNGGTAAGAACAGATATTTGCATAGTACGTGTAGTTAGTTTATGTGTTCCTGTTAGGTTGGTGTGCTTACTAGTTATGTGTGTAACAGCGCATGCTCAGTAACGAGGGCCTCCCTCTGACACATGCGCTGTAACCGCAGCCTTGGCCGGCCACACTCTCGTAGCAGAACACATTGTGTTGGAGTCAGTGGTGTTAATGTTCGCCCACGGCTCTCACACCTTCGCCACAGTTAATCACGGCTACAACTCCAAGTATCCCGCTAATTCTACCGTCACTTCGAGCGCGTGGTATTTCGATGTGCTCTCATGATTGGACCAAAGTTCTCTAGACGTGTTCTGGGCTATTGTGAGCCAGTAATAAACAGCAACCACTAGTGTGTGCGAAGTCATGTACAGCTTGGTACCACAGACAAAATAAGTTGTGTGCAGGGAAAGGCGCGGTGAGTATGGAGCAGTGGAACGGGGGAAACAAGAGATCCCCGAGATAACCCGCCTACCAGCGGCATAGTCCGGAACGATTCCCACGTGCGAATATGAGGGGAACTACCCCACCGAGAATCGAACCTGGTCCACTTTGGGGGGAGGCGAGTTGTCTGACCATTACACCACCGCGGCCGCAGATAGAGAGACGAAATGGCGTGGGGGTTCCTTTCATGTGGGCGTACCCGATAACTGATTGGCTGTGCAAGGTTCTGGGAACGAGCTTTGTGTCTGATTGGATACTGTGCGCTGCGAAAGCTTCCCTATTGGCTTGGCTGCTTCCTGGCAAGTAGGATAGCAGACGATGATTGGCGAACGCCATTTCGACATTTTACTGGGTAGTGGTGCACTATTAGTGGCGTGTGCGACTGGAGTTCGAGGTATACGCTACTGTCCCATCTTGCATACTTAGGTACAGTCCCTTCACGATAATTTCCAACTTTTCTGAAGCCCCGCTTATGTTCTCCTTCCTGGATATTTGTCCGCATCATGCAAACAACGTTTAATCGAGTCAAGAAAATTACACCAAAGTGACAAGGCACCGCATTTGTGCGCAATCACTGTAATTATAGTTTGCATAATTACAGTGATTGCAATGATTACTAGGCATTACCAACAAATCTATTTCCTCATTTCTTTATTTATACTAATTATAAATTAAATATGATTATTTATAGATAAAATATAGAGGAAAGCTGAATGTAACCAAGAATAAGTTACTCTTATATTCTTTNTTAAATATGATTATTTATAGATAAAATATAGAGGAAAGCTGAATGTAACCAAGAATAAGTTACTCTTATATTCTTTTATACATAAGTATAAAAATTTTGTGATACATAACATAATAAGAAACCACAAAACACGTCACATATGGTGTGATTTTTGAAAGGTTTGATTGCAACAGTGTGAATAAACCCTAAATGGACTATACTCAGTGCAAATACAAAGGACACACAGTGAGACTGCAGCCAATACAGAAAGCACACTGTTCGATTACGCGGAGGATGGTAAAGACTGGTCTACTGTCAAATCAGTTCTCGAAATATTTGGAGCTCTAATGATTGGTTCGACGGCAAAGATTGCTCTCTCCTGACGACAAAAGATACTTCGCTGAGGGCTCGATGATCGATAGCTCAAACAAAATGCTCGTGGCAAGAGGGGCGAAGAAATAAAAAACTAGAAGATACGAACTGCCGAGCGAAGAGCTAAGCACTCTCTCGGAAAAACCTGTATATTGACAGCTGAGCTGAGAGATTTGTATCTTGACAAGATGAACTGGGAGATTTGTATCTTGACGAGATGAGCTCGGAGATTTGCAGACTGAACGGTGAGCAGCGACGAGATAAAAGTGAAAAGGGTTGTAGTGGGTATGAGGTAGAATCATCCTTGTAAGTTACGTATCTTGGATAACCTACTACTTATTAGGGTGGAGACATGCTACCGCTACGATACGAATATGGGGCCGCAGTGGTATAGTGTTCAGACTACCCGCCTCCCACCTGGGTGAATCGGGTTCGATTCCCGGCGGGGTTCTGCCTTCTATCTTAACTTCAGTGCCAGTGGGGGCGCGATGGTGTAGTGGTAAGAACACTCGCCTTCCACTTAGGCGAACCAGGGCTCGATTCCCGGCGAGGTCGATCCCGGACTTTCGCACATTACACTTTCAATATAGTGTTTAATCTGAGAACTATTTGTATTAATTGTCTGTCAACTTAACAATAAGTATTGCTCCGTATTTTTACCAGGAGTTGTCGACAGATATATTTTTTCAGAAGTTGATTCCGAAAGGACGTCCTTCACAATGAATTTTCATTAAGGGTCTTAAAGTACAAACATTTTTTTTCTCTATTTTTAGGCATTTATGGTGTTTTATAATTATGCGGTATTACATCAAGTAGGCGTCTGATGAACGTATTAAAAAACGGAGTATCAATTTACAAAAATTAATAACGGATTTTATAGGATTTTATAACTTATCGTTTTGCCATACAAATTAAAATTTTTTTGCAAAATTAGTTTGTTTGGTTTCAGTTTAAGTANATTTTATAACTTATCGTTTTGCCATACAAATTAAAATTTTTTTGCAAAATTAGTTTGTTTGGTTTCAGTTTAAGTTAATTGCTGAAGTCAGTGTAATACGATAAATAAATTTCATGGGAATTCGTTGAGTGGTTCGACTATAATATTATTTTAAGTTTGATAATGCAATTTTATTGCTTCAAATAAAATGTCAAACTTTCAATAAATTTCTTCGTGGGATTCCAAAGATTAATAAAATTAAATAAAAAAGCTTCAGCTGATATAAACTATCATGCTGGTATAAATATTTGAAATTTGTTTAGTACAAATTCTACTGTTTAAAGGCTCCTAACTNATTTTATAACTTATCGTTTTGCCATACAAATTAAAATTTTTTTGCAAAATTAGTTTGTTTGGTTTCAGTTTAAGTAAATTGCTGAAGTCAGTGTAATACGATAAATAAATTTCATGGGAATTCGTTGAGTGGTTCGACTATAATATTATTTTAAGTTTGATAATGCAATTTTATTGCTTCAAATAAAATGTCAAACTTTCAATAAATTTCTTTGTGGGATTCCAAAGATTAATAAAATTAAATAAAAAAGCTTCAGGTGATATAAACTATCATGCTGGTATAAATATTTGAAATTTGTTTAGTACAAATTCTACTGTTTAAAGGCTCCTAACTNTGATATAAACTATCATGCTGGTATAAATATTTGAAATTTGTTTAGTACAAATTCTACTGTTTAAAGGCTCCTAACTCTATTTTAAAAAGTAGGAGTAAGTTACTTTTAACTTATTTGTCATTTACATAAAAATTTTATTGATGTTATCTTACAAAACCATGAAATATTTTTAAAAAAGAAAAAAAATCGGGCACGTTAACAGTAATATCAGCGTTTGCGACAAGTGAAGATGATTTCTCAGGGCAGGTAAAAATAGTTTATATACGATTGAAACTTACGTGTGCCCTTTTCGCATAGATTCAAGAAAGAAAATAATTGGTTAACGACGTCTTAATACGATGATTTTACATCTTTACTGCGCAAGTTCCCCAGCAAAGCGAACCGGGTTCAATCCCCGGCCGGGTCATCGGCTCTCAAGACCTCGTTGTTGAGAGCAGCCCANCTTGTTATTTTCATTAAAGTTATACCGTAACTAGACACTTGAAGCGCTATTTGGGGAGGGGGGGAGGGGGTTGGCCTGGTCCAGTACTACATACAACATGGCGGGCCAGCGATTAAAGGTCGAATAAAGATCACTCACTAGCTACAGAAATATGTTACTTTAAAATATATGCATTGGTCATGGAAAATATAAAATTCGGCGTATTAGTTTGTATATTTTTTATTGTAAACATGCAGAATTCTACGTATTTTGTGGCAGTATGTGTCTTAGGAGCGCGGTTCCTGAGGTATGGCAACATAGTACGACTGTGCGCAACAAATATAAACACATGTGTTTATGACGCAACTTTTTACTTATTATTGCCTTGACACGACGACGGTTTCAAATATAAGTGCATCAAATTAATGTAAAAATATTTGGGAAGTCCCTTCTGCAGTCCTGTAGCCTCGGGAAAGCGAAGCGAAACACACACGCACACTTCAAGTAGCATTTTACACATACACGTTCCTATTTTAGCACGACATTTAGTTTATTATACTAACAACATATGTTTTGTGGACAGGCAAAATTAAATTTATATTGATCATTATGCCTAATATAAGAACTCTTACTTATCCGCGTATTTCTCTGGCGATGTCTTGCGCGTCAGTCAGAATAACAAAATTGAAGTACATTCCCATTCTTTCGCGTTTCATCTGATACAGGATTTTATGCATACTGGTTGTAAAAATCTTGCCTTCATTGCTGAAGAGGAGTGTAGTTGTGCTGGAAAAAGCGTCCAAATTTACAGGCACAGTAGGAGAAAATACGCGAGTTCATTGACCTACCGGTTTGACGTCACAGTCGTTTGAATACTCCAGCACATCTCAATTATTTTTTGACAGTTTTCCTACCTGAGTAACAGGGGAAATATTAAGCCTTCATTCCAACGCTGGTGTATTGTCGCCAAAGAGTGGTTATGACAGAGATGTGATGTAACAGCCACTGCACCGCGTGAATACCGCACACGCCAGCAAAATGACGCCACTGGCCAACAACATGTTGGAAGGCCGTTCTCCAAACAGCGCAAGGCGAGGCCTTATTTAAATCGCGTAGTCGACTGTTCGGAAATTGGCATTCCAAAGATAACAGNCTGGCCAACAACATGTTGGAAGGCCGTTCTCCAAACAGCGCAAGGCGAGGCCTTATTTAAATCGCGTAGTCGACTGTTCGGAAATTGGCATTCCAAAGATAACAGTCAGATGTCTGCAGCCGGCAGTCGGCAGTCGAACGACTGTAGGAGAAACTCCATTCGCCGATTACGTACTGTATTTTACATTGTCCGTTTGGAACAGATCCTAAATTCAAAAGGTTATTAATAAAAAACTATAAAATGCAGGAAATCACTATATNTATATACAAATTAATGCCCATCTGAAAATAAAAACTTAACCCTATAACCATTACATCTTCTATATCTTGCCAAAATTAAACGACCTTGCCTACGCAGGCAAAATATTATCATGAACACCTCATTATAATACTGCCACAAAAGTGTGTTCAATGCCTTTTTCGAAAGACAACCGAATGATCGGATACAATATTTATTGCCTGTTTTATAAAAACTCGCTTATTGACTGATTTGTCAAAACACGGGCACGTAATTAAATTTTCTATAGTATTTTACTAATATAAACTAAAATTAGTTATAATCAGTACGATAGAATTAACGAACTTCGCGTATTTCTTGAAGATATTTAGGGCTAACGAGGTAAAGGTGTTAAATATGATGTGAACGTCCCACATGATTGGCTGTAATCTTCCTGCAGTCAGCAGTCAGAGTAAAGTTAGCCCATCTCCGACTGCTGAATGCACAATTTGAATACACTTCTCTGAGTAAAGGCATTGATACCTCCCCAGTGCTATGGCGTATAAGTAGGTATTTATTCTGCTCTCGGCGTAAGGCGCCAGTAATTGATGCTAGCCCTCAGTGTTAGGGCATAGGAATATGTTGACGCTACTATCCCTAAGTCCAATTTACCAAACAAATTCACCTTCTCTGCGAGTTAACATATGTCAGTTTTATTTTTGCTTAACAGGTTAACTTCTACATGAACACACGAGACAACTCTCCCCTCCCCTTAGCTACGTAGGCTATGTAGGGTAAGACGCGGCGATTTGTCCCGTGGGGAGCAAGGTTCGTAACACTTCCTGTATGTCGCTATTTAGCTTGTCTCGAGGCGAAGGTTTATCTCTTAGCCGGCGACCTCGGGACTGCACCGTCCCTCGCTGACGGGCGTTGACGTCCAGACGTCTTCTCTCGGACTCCTCCCGGCACCACTCGGCACTCCGCGCTTCACATCGGCAGACTGCCTTTTCTCGGACTCTTCCCTCCTGCTCCGCTCCGCACTCCTCGCTTGACGACGGCTGACTGCCACATTCCTTCCTCTTCCTCCTGTTTTTGTTTGCTCGTTTGCCATATTAAACTCGCATCATCTCTGCACGTGTCCGGGCGAACCGCTGCGTCCTCTGGGTCGTAAAACACGTGTTCGGCGCTCCGGCGCTCGTGGGTCCGACGTCGTCCCTCGATTCTGGCACCGACGTTTATTGTTCCACTCTGCACGTGCTGGAACCCTTGGTGGTCCCTTGGTCGGCGCACGTGTTTCTTCCGCTGCCTCTGTTTATCGCGTCACTATTATTCTGGCACGCTCGCCAAATGCTCTCATCATTTATTGCGGTAGGTGGCTCGGGAGAGACGCCGCTGCTGGTGTGAGCTTGCGTCCCCTTGCAGCTGCGAGATGCAGCTGCTACGCCACGTGTTCATTCCACCTCGGAATCCTGGCGTCATTCTTCTAGCACGCTCGCCAAATCCTTAATATTTATTGCGGTAGCCAGCCTGCAAGTTTCGACAGAGTGTGCCTTCTGACGAAAAATATCTGTCCGGACGCGAGACGCGTCAACGTATCTGAGTAAAGGCAGTTTATTCCCGACTAGCGACTGTGCGTTGTGAATCGGACCTAACCTACTTGCCAGCCGGGAGTTAAGCTAGCCTTGGAGTGAATATTGGGTAGAGCGATCTCGCAGGTTGCGCAGGACCAGTCTCCACATTCCACCATGGAACTGATTTGTTGGCAACACGACTGTCGTAACTGTGAGGTTACAACACTAATTAATAAATAAATGATTTGAGATGTTCGTCTACTTCCACAAACCAATATGTAATGCAATTTGGTTGAATTAAAATTGGTAGAAATATTTTATCCATATATGAGAGATTGTCTTTTGAAAATTAAGATACAAACAAACACGTTCTTCGCTGTTGACCATTCGACTTTAACAATTGCATTAGTGAAGGGTAGGTCAATGTTGGGTGCATGCGCAGAAAACGAAAAGTCTGTCTAAATCATCTTTACTCTATGGAGCTAACAAGGAGTCTTACGCAGCAAACAGTAGCCATCCAGACACAGGACATATTCCCCTGGCCCCACGCAGCCAATCAGAGAATGTGTATGCCCACATCAAAATAGCCTAAACGCCGTTTCACTTCTGTTTACTTATCTACTCTGTGTTACTTCGTCTTCAAGGACGCGAATTCTTCCCTAAATGAGTGCGCGAATTTTTCAAATCAAGTGTATTCTTATACACATTCCGTTACTACTACTCGTGAAAAAGAGGATAGTTTCTATTAAATATCTCTTCAAGGACGAAGATTTTGTGTCCCTGCTTTGTGAAGAATTTGAAATTCCAGTGTTCTTCTGAGCTTTGTGTGCGAAGCTAGAACTGTAAAACACGTTTCCAGCTACTGGCAACTTAGAACACGGATTTAACTAAAATGAATTCACCTAAATACACGTGCGTTGTTAAAATATGTCTAAATTAATGCATATGTTATTAAAGATGGTACCGACGAAAAAAAGGAAACAGATAAATCTGCTTCTATGAAATACGAAACATCTCGCATCTGTCCTATATATTCTACCGAGAAATTCCTCGCTTTGCTGTGGCGCGAAATTATTAATCAAGTACTTTAAAATTCAAAAAGTAAAAGCGCAAAAAAAAACCTTTGAACATGCTTTAATAAGTCACAAATATGAAGAGTAAAAATAAAATAGGAACAAGTAGAGACACAGTGTATTGTGAATAGGCTAATACTTATAATACGACAACAAATCACGGTCCAGAAAAAGCGATTCTTTAATTTCTCGTACGATACTCTTTACAGCTCTAAAAAAAACTTTATTAGCAACACAAACTAATAAAATGAATTAGATATTTTTAGTTCTATGGAAATCGTGTAAATTTCCGTCTTAGAGAAAAGAAGTGCACACAAACACCGAAATATTTATACCAGTTTTGTTCCTACTTGACACTGAAAGAGATTTTCCAGTATGTTTATCTGGTAATCGTTAAAACTGTAAAGACTATGTTGCACCCAATAGTGAGAGGACGAGCCAGTAACATAAACNTGTTTATCTGGTAATCGTTAAAACTGTAAAGACTATGTTGCACCCAATAGTGAGAGGACGAGCCAGTAACATAAACATAATGGTACCTTACCTATTAAGCGTTTTAACTTCCAGTAATAACTTTCCACCACATCTCTATTTGTGGATTCAAGGAAATTATGTTAGCACTATAGAACATTTGTACCAGCCAGTGTGTTGCACCTACATTATTGAAACGATGGAAGACGAGCACCATTTTTACATGTACAAGGAAGAGGTTAAAGGGATGTGAGTCGTTTAAAGAAGGTCAAGGCCTGTCGTAGCTATCAGAGTNTTTACATGTACAAGGAAGAGGTTAAAGGGATGTGAGTCGTTTAAAGAAGGTCAAGGCCTGTCGTAGCTATCAGAGTGGCCGCAATTGTAACCTATATGCAAACAACGCGTTATAGTGTACTCGCAGTTCCTTCATACTATCTGGATTGAACGTTTGAAAAATCACCCCATTAATGATGTGTTTCGATGATTCCTAAATATCGCATATACAACAAGCGTTTTATACTCGTGTTAACATAATATTTCCTTGTGTTTGGCTAAATTGAACTTTCACTTATTCTTTTTTCACATATTATAGTACTAAATTTATAACTAGTATAGATATAAACAGCGAGAAAAATATGTGTGTTGATAATGCCTTGTAAGAAATAGTTATTATGAATAATATTATTACACAGAGTGCGCACGAATGCGGTGCGTTGTCATTCTGGCGTAATGTAGTATATTTGGTTGAGGTCTGTTCGCATGAGGCGGAAGTATATCCTGGAAGTAGAACTTAAGCAGGGCATCAGAAAATTGTGAAGTAACCGTGAATTTACTACAATTGTATTGCGTAGTTTGTTTCCTGCCAAAACAACATGAGTGCAGAAAGTGACTCACATCTCCATCGCAAAAGTGACTATGAATGTAGTGAGTAGTCCATTCTCGGTTACTTCCAATTTCTCTGAAGTCCTGCTGATGTTCTACTTTCAGGATATTTCTCCGCCTCATGCACACACAACTTAACCGAGTTTAGAAAATTACCCCAATGGAGGAACGCACCGCATTTGTATGCACTCACTTCAATAACATTTTTCATAAGAAGTATTTCCTACTACGTATTACCGACACAAATATTTTCTATCGGTGTTATTCATATTAATTATAAATTAAATATTATAATTCATAGATCAAATCTAATAAACAGTTCAATATAACCAAAAATAACGTACTACTATGTTATTACAAATACAAAAAGCCTGTGTTACATGGCATTTATAGGAAACGACCCAACATGTCACCATGGGGTGACTTTTCAAAGGTTTCGTTTAAAAAGTGCGAAGGAACCGCGGACTTACTATACCAGTGTTAGTTATGAGTAGAGCCATTTGTTTTCCGCATAATATTTGCGCGCAGGCTAGCAGTCATTATCCTACTTCTACTCGTGTAAATTTATTTTGGTTATTAGCTATGTGTTTTTAAAGAGAATACAGTTTTTATCTGACTGGGATAAAGAAAATAAATTCACGCCATCGCCGAATGTCCGTGATCTGCCAATGACGAAAGTTCAGTTGAGATAACGTGTTTCGGAGTGCGACTAATCGTGGAATATTTTCTAAAAAAAAGGCAATTGTTAATAGATTTCACGGCCAATTGTATTTCAACACGCGTCATCTCAGATCCACTTTGGAGAATGGATAGTTTCCGTTGTTGCACATGTAAGGTGTCTGCTCACGAATCACAGACGTAAAGCATTGCAGTTACGTAACTTTGTTTTGCCATGATATTTAGAAAATGTCTTCTCACAGAGACATGCGCCAATAAGGAAATGTCAACTGCTGGTACTCCCATAGGCTATTGCAATGTAGCATGTGCGGAAATCTTATCGCTNGCGCCAATAAGGAAATGTCAACTGCTGGTACTCCCATAGGCTATTGCAATGTAGCATGTGCGGAAATCTTATCGCTAAGTTCGAGTGTCCCTAGGAGCGTCTTGCCGCCCTGGCTGTTTACCCGAGACACCAATGCCAGAGACCAGGCAGTAGAGGCGCCCTTTAAGTGATCATGCCAACTCGCTGATTGTACGCGCAACGATCTGAGACGGTTCCTGGGCCTGATTGGCTGTTGCGTGCCGCAGAAGATTCCCTATTGGCTGGCCTGTCGGCTGGCTGTAATTGACATCACTGTGCCGGTCAGTGACGCCATTTTCCCGGAGAGTCCGACCGTTTCACTTGAGGAGGTCACCAAGTTGGTGCTTGAACTGTGCTACCGCAAGTTCGAAAAACTCTATTTTTCATGGAACTACATTGTAGTTTGTGGAAATTTCCACACCCACAAATAAAGGCCCGAATGAATGCAAACTACGAGGATGTGTAAACCTGTGTACCAGCAATAAGGGATTACGTTCAGAAAGATGGCGTTCACGTCGGCCAAGCAGCGCCCTCTCGTGTAAGACCGGAAAGGTAAGTGTTACGCCAAGCTCAGTCACCATATTTTCCTTTTCAACTACCTCCGTTTCATATCGTTTATTAAATTAAATCGTGCTTGTAGTAGAGCGATTTCTAGCTGGTATACATGCTCTCAGTACTTTTCATTGATTTGTTCCTTATGTACAGTTAATAAAACCAATTATAAATCGAAATTGAATCGAAGTGCCAGTATGCCTCGTCGACATCAAAGGGCGCCAATCAGCATGTGAGTGAGTTCGAACTGGACAGAATTATCGGTCTCCGGGAAACGGGTTTGTCATACCGTTACATTTCGGCTCGTACAGGGCATGCTGCTACGAAAGTGATGAGTGTGTGGCACCAGTGGATAGAAGTGTCGTACGCAGCGACGAGCGGGTACTAGACTACGCAATGTGACCACAGCACGGGATGACCGCCACCTTGTCCGCATGGCCGTACCGGACCGCACAGCCTCGTCGACAGTGTTGGCTCGACACTGGAGCACTGCCACGGGTGTGGATCTGTCTGCGTCGATGGTTGGACGCCGTCTGCTGCGGGCTGGACTGGTGGCCCGCATGCCATCGCATCGGCTTCCATTGTCCAGAAACCACAAATACCCCAGACTACAATAGACACGTGAACGCCATCGCTGGCGTGTTGATTGGCAAAATGTAGTGTTTTCGGACGAGTCCCGCTGCAACCTATCCTACAGTGATGGCCACATACGTGTTAGACGCTACCGTGGTGACCGCAATCTACAAGCTTGCATTGTGGAGCGGCATAGCGGACAAACGCCAAGATAGATAGTTTGGGGCACCATTGGATACAACATACGTATTGAGGGCAATCTGAACCTCAACCACTAGATCAGAGAATTTATTAGAGTTCATGGTACTGCCCATGCTTCAGGCAACACCACGTGCCATATTTCAGCAGGACAATACCCGGCCACATGTGGCGAGGAATGTGAAAGCCTTCAATGAACGACGGGTACCAATGCTTCCCTGGCCTGCACGTTTGCCTGACATGTTGCCCATTGAACATATCTGGGATATGGTTTGTTGGTGACTTGTTCGTCACGGTCCTCCAGCGACTTCTTTTGATGCTTTGTGGACTCGTATACAAACCGTACGGCGCGAGATTCCCCAGGAACATATCCATGTCCTCTTTGATTCAATGCCGCAACATTTAGGGGCTCTGATTGCAGCACGTGGGGGTTTCACGCCATACCGAATTATCAAAGACAGGGATCATGTACAGTTCTGTGCTCCTAATCAATTGTGTATTGTCATGTACCTAATCTGTGGTATAAAGTTCATTTCAATCACATGTATCATTCTTGGTGTTGCATTTTTCACAAACGTTAGTGTATTAAACGTGTCCACGCTATGTTTACCAACGAAAACAAAACATCCCAGACGAGGACGTTATGCTAATTTCAAGATATCAAGCGCGCTATAAATGTTACTTTAGAGACCTCACACATCGTTGAAAATGGTTTCTCCAGACTTCTAAATCTCATAACATACTACCCGGACACAATTAAACTATGCTATGACTATCCACCAATAAAACTATAGGATCACAGCTTACCCCATTCAGTTTCTGTGTACATGAAGGATATTTATGGTCGGAACTGTACATAACCAGGAATCAGTACCCGTTGTTTTAACCCTTTCAGACCCGCATTAATTTACGGTTTTAAATTTTGCATACACGACATTTTATGATCTGTACTGTACTTAAAGTCGACCGAACTCTTGTTTAGTTATCACAACAAATAAGCTGTAGGCTTTGTGTTAGACTACAGTAATGTGAACCAATCATAACCTAGCACAATAACGTTGCTTACCAATCAGTGTCTCATAAGGAAGGTCATTGGCCACTGAGTATCGCAATTAACCGCACCATACAAAATGATCTCCAAATGCATTATGTACATACTGGAACTGAATGGGTAAAGCGTCTTACTACCGCGTAATATAATTTGTTGAAGATTCTGCATCTGTCATTTGTGATTGGTTAATGATGATATCAGCAAACATGCAACACGTTGTTCGCTGGTTTCGAGAAGCACGCTCCACACATGTACAGCGCCCATCAAAAATGTTTACGATTGCAACACTTCATCTCGTAAATTAATTCGGGACTGAACGGTTTGAAGTCCCATAGGTAAACGCAGCACGACGAGAACACTGCGCGCCAATTGAAAACTTTTCGCGTAGCAGCGATGGTGCACTTTAAGGGCGTGTGAATGTCGCCCCTATCGCTGCCGCGCTTCTCGGCCTCAAGCGCGGGTAAGAGCTGCGGTAGGCGGGAGCCGCAAGTACTTCGTGACAACGTGGAGTGAGGATGCACGGCGAGGCACATCAGAACAGACGTCCTCTCTCTCGGCGCCGCGCCGGTGTTAATGATCGCCAGCGGGGTTTACAACCACGTGGCGGTTATTGATGGGTCTGACAGTAACGCCCTTCTGCAGGGCGACAAAAGATGCTGCCAAGAGCACTGCATGATCGATAACCCGAAAAAACTATCGCCGAGTGAAATGGCAAAGCGAGAGAAACTTCTCAGAGAAACACCAGTCCGGCGAACTTAATCTCAACACTTTCGACACTCGTCAGAATGATGTAGCGAAATCATCATTTCCTGAAGGCTCTGCGGGATATGTCTATATATGCCTGTGGAGGTGTGAACATTTCACTGGCGTGTTTCGCTTTCCTTAAATCACGTATTCATTACTTTTAACCACTCAGAACTCACCAACTTCACTGACAAATGTTTGTTAATGGCATGCTGCAATGGAGGGTGTGTCTTGATTCACGTTATTATGGTTTCATAATTTAGAAGTGGGGTTTTTATTGTTATCGTTAGGGATGGGAAAATTACACTAGTTCAATGACGTATCCTAACTAATATTATAAATGCGAAAGTGTGTTTGTTTGTTTGTCCTTTCACCTCGCAACGGAGCAACGGATAGACGTGATTTTTTGTACATTAGTTGGATAGTCGGGAAGTGACAAAGGCTACTTTTTATCTCGACAAAATATATAATGCCTTCAGGAAAGATTTTTTAGTAAAAATAGCGCTTGGGGTACAATACTTCGTAAGTTGTTAGTGTGGGAGGAAAGCACAATGTCACACAAAAAAAACCATAGAGGCCCTAAACCGAACTCTACAGGAATACGAAACAATACAGACATTATGGGAGGAATGGTTGTATTACAGGTTGGTGACTTCCGCCAAAATCTACCAGTGATTCAGAGGGGCACACCTGCAGATGAAATCAAAGCCTGCATCAAGTCGTCAAGTTATGGGTAAATGTCAAGAAATTCAGCTTGACGACAAATATGAGAGTGCACCTCTACAATTACGTTGATACAGGACATAATGCTGATACGCTATTAAAAATTGGAGATGGGCGGTTAGAAACACATGCCGAGGGCTGTGTGTCACTAACGGGGGATTTTAGTTATTTGATGCAGAGTGATACGGAACTGATTGCTAGCGTTTACCCAGATCTACAAAGAAATATAAATGACGACCAGTGGCTATGTAAAAGAGCAATTCGAGCACCAAAAAATGACATCGTTAGTGCTCTGTTCTGTGTTTATGACTGTCTCTTGTCTACTAACAAATACCGTTATTTCTCCCTATAAGTTTGTTACTATAACCACGTGAAAGAAGCCGCAGGTGAAAGCTTGTAGGCTAGACTCCACAGTCCTGTGTACACTCGAGACCTAGATGTTAGTTCATTGGCTGCTGCTCCAGAGAGTAGCCAGTGTTACTACTCACCTGGTAGTATGGCACTCGCTACTTCTTTCCTTGCAAGTCTGCTATTGACTCAGAGTCATCCAGGGCGTGTACAATGAACTGTGATCCAATTACAAAGGTGATTTCAGTGTACACGTGTTGGAAGTCTAGCTTGTCCTGAGATGAATTACCGGAATTTTCCGATCCCTTGTTATCGTTGTTATGAACCATACTGTAGTGTCAATCCCGCGGCACACGGGAGGAATTTTCCTGCAGTTCCGCTAAGACGTTATTAGAGAGTAAGGCAAAGAACTATGCAACTTGGTTGCTCGCGGGAAGCGTCACTGGTTTTTCCACAGACTGTATGTGTTTCCTTGCGAGCTACTCTGTCAAATATTAACTCTCAAAGTCAAAACATTTTTGACAGCTGGCAAAAATAAAAACAATGAATGAACGCTGTACGGCGAAGAAAGTTTGCTGTAGTTACACTTCTTTCATATTTAGATCATGAAAATAAAAAATGTAGACGAAATGAAATACTGTGAACAAGAGAATAGTTTGCCTGAAGGAACGAAAACCGGAGTGTACTGGCGATCCTTTTCGAAGAATTGGGGTGAGTACACATAATCTCAAAATTGTATACAAACGTGTTTCTTCCATGCATCTAGTAAGACTGTTATTTGTTCTTTGTCTACTTTGTAATGTCCATTGCTTAGGAAAATAATACCAAAACAGTCATATTGTCTTTAAAATAAAGTCGCGTGGCACTTTCCTTGCTCTCGTGGACTGATATTGGAAACTAGCAAGGAAACACGAAGAGAGAATTGCAACTACCGAGATCTAGCAGACCAGCCAGCAGAACTGCACGTAGGCATCGATATTCCTAGTGGACGAGCACATCCAGCTGCAGGCTAGACTACGTGCATGCGAGATCGTAAGTAAAGTCGGTCCGTATGTGACGGGTTTGAGTCAGGAGCTAGCTAGTATACGAGCACACAATGGGAGTCAAGGGGATTTTGAGTAAAAGAGAAGTATAATAGTCAGCGTTATAATCAGTATAACATAGTTATGCGGGGAGCCTACAGTTTGTATTAAGGTTACCTAACTGACTTCTACTGAAACACTATAGTCTCACCAGCGTTATAAGCCGTAGCTGATTTAGATTTAAGGTTACTGAGGTCAGCTTATCTTGATGTCTACTTGGTCCATCTTGCTCAGCCGGCTCTATGTAGAGAAAAGAAACTCTGTTTGAGGTGTTCCTTGTTGATCGTGCCCTGGCCCCCAAAATGGCGGAGGAAATCCTTCCAGCTTCAAGCAGCAGGCTTAGGCAACTGTGTCTCAGTGAAATTCACTGCCCACTTGACTGATTAGCCTTCTATGAGTGATGGCGCATTCACACAGGCCATCAGATTAATGCCTGACCACGCCACCATAAGAACGTGAGCATATAACATTAACCACACGTGTCGCTATTGTTTATGATCACCATGCTTTGTAACGTATTTTATGGTTAAGTGGTTTTATTCGCCCGTACGGTATTTTCTGGAAAAAAAAAAACAATAACGTTTTGGTTCCTTACTTATCAAACTGAGGAGTGTATTTAAATAGACTGATGTACGAGATTTTAAAAGCGAGCCGATATTAATGAAATGTTGCTCGTATGGAACACGAACATGGTGTTTAGTGTCAACATTAAAGATAAGGCTGTTCCATGTATGGGAAGACGTTTTTTTATAAATCTTTACTCTTTGACGTGTGAGAATATCTACTGGCAGTCACGACGGTTTATACACTACAGGAACACCAGTTATATTGGCATGTGCGTTGCCACAGTCCTATTGGTGAAAATCATACCGGAAATACTTACCATATTGACAATTTTTGTTATTGGCTAGCAGCTTGCCAGTGTAATGACGAGCCGAGTGTCCAGATTACAGTGGCTTGTCATGTGCAACACGCTACACAATCTATACAGCCTATCATGCTTGTTTTTATAACAGAATAAANGGAAGTTTTGTTATTGGCTAGCAGCTTGCCAGTGTAATGACGAGCCGAGTGTCCAGATTACAGTGGCTTGTCATGTGCAACANACAATTTTTGTTATTGGCTAGCAGCTTGCCAGTGTAATGACGAGCCGAGTGTCCAGATTACAGTGGCTTGTCATGTGCAACACGCTACACAATCTATACAGCCTATCATGCTTGTTTTTATAACAGAATAAAAACGTCATTTCTTACTCAGGAAAATTACGTCTGATGTGACACAATGTTCATGTTGGTCCACTGTGAATCAACGGAAGCATATCCATTAGAGTTTTGTCTTCATGAAGAAGGAAATGCGTCGTAATGCCGTGTCCCGAGCTGTAGTCAGGCATTGTCCTCGTGTCGCAGACGAGGCACCAGACGCTCTTCAAGTCAGGTGCTGCGAAGTGAACGGTCATGGCTGTGTGATTTCGAGAGACGATGGGGAATCAAAATCAAGACTTCCGGACCTAGAATTTGAACACGTTTCCTGCTGAACGTAAGTTCAGTGTACTGTCATTCCCACTCAGTCCAGTAGAAGACTGGTTATGCGTGCAGCCTTGGTAACAGCGTTCACTCACATACTCAGCATTTCAGAGTGTTCTCTCCCGGTTCATATATGTTATTCACGGTAAAGTGAGCACTTTTGAAAGCCATGTAATTTGGAACAATATTCAATAAATATGTATTACATCTTAGCTATTGACTTTAACTTCCAGATGCAGTGGATTATACACTCTGTGTTTACAACTGATATGGCTATATCTATTTAAAATGTGGTTACAAGATAAAAAATGTATGAGGAAAAAAAAAACTAGGGCCTCAAAAGGGCTCACTTTACCGAGGCAGCCTATATAATTCAACACTCTAGGTTTTAGACTATTGATTCATCAGCTGTGCGATAAAAGTAACACTGGAAATCTGGACCAGAGCCATATAATTACACTGGACAACAAAAAAAATAGCATTTTCTTTCACAAGGATTAAATAAACAAAATCTAACTATCTTTACCAGTTCAAAAACGTTCTCAGATTTTTTCTATCAGGCAGGGGTTTTTTTTTTTTTTTGCCGCACGTTTTTAAAGTTTTAAAAGAATTAGTACTTACCAAACACTAAATAATAAATATACGGCTAATTTACGCTTACCTAAAAANTTTGAACACGTTTCCTGCTGAACGTAAGTTCAGTGTACTGTCATTCCCACTCAGTCCAGTAGAAGACTGGTTATGTGTGCAGCCTTGGTAACAGCGTTCACTCACATACTCAGCATTTCAGAGTGTTCTCTCCCGGTTCATATATGTTATTCACGGTAAAGTGAGCACTTTTGAAAGCCATGTAATTTGGAACAATATTCAATAAATATGTATTTCATCTTAGCTATTGACTTTAACTTCCAGATGCAGTGGATTATACACTCTGTGTTTACAACTGATATGGCTATATCTATTTAAAATGTGGTTACAAGATAAAAAATGTATGAGGAAAAAAAAAACTAGGGCCTCAAAAGGGCTCACTTTACCGAGGCAGCCTATATAATTCAACACTCTAGGTTTTAGACTATTGATTCATCAGCTGTGCGATAAAAGTAACACTGGAAATCTGGACCAGAGCCATATAATTACACTGGACAACAAAAAAAATAGCATTTTCTTTCACAAGGATTAAATAAACAAAATCTAACTATCTTTACCATGCTGAGTTCAAAAACGTTCTCAGATTTTTTCTATCAGGCAGGGTTTTTTTTTTTTGCCGCACGTGTTTAAAGTTTTAAAAGAATTAGTACTTACCAAACACTAAATAATAAATATACGGCTAATTTACGCTTACCTAAAAAATTGATATGATGATTTTCGGCCAGCATATTGGGACTCCATTTGCCTTGGTACCTCTTTTCCATTGATGAAATCTGCTGACGTAAACGCTTACCATGTTCATCTGAGGTAGCCCCAAGATTTTCAGGGAAGAAGTCTAGGTGAGAGTCCAAGAAGTGAATTTTCAAACACATGTTGCAGCCCATTCATTTGTACGACGTCAGAAGATCACTCACTATTTCACTATAGTTTTATCCTTTATTATTGCCAAGGAATTCACAACAGATATTTTTGAATGATTCCCACGCTGCTTTTTCCGGTGGATGTAACAGTTCCTCAAAATGTTCATCATCCGATATTAGTGATCTTATTTGCAGCCCTATAATTATTTCTTCCTTCAATTTTGCATCGTTTATTTTAAGAAATTTAGATTTCATATACATAAATGCAGCAGAACCTTTATCAATTGCTTTCACAAAAAAATTTATAAGCCCCAGTTTTATATGCATGTGAGGTAAATACACCTTTTCGGGATCCACTAATGGGGTATTTGTTACATTTTTATGCCCAGGAATAAGAGATTCACGTTTTGGCCATTGTTTATTTATGTAGTGAGACTTCCTATCTCTGCTGTCCCATTTACACAAAAAACAGCAGAATTTCGTGTATCCAAGTTGAAAACCTAACAATAAAGCTATGACCTTCAAATCACCACAGACATTACAGTCATATTTAGTATAGTTAATTTTTTCTAACAACAATTTAATATTNGTGATCTTATTTGCAGCCCTATAATTATTTCTTCCTTCAATTTTGCATCGTTTATTTTAAGAAATTTAGATTTCAGATACATAAATGCAGCAGAACCTTTATCAATTGCTATCACAAAAAAATTTATAAGCCCCAGTTTTATATGCAGGGAAGGTAAATACACCTTTCCGGGATCCACTTATGGGTTATTTGTTACATTTTTATGCCCAGGAATAAGAGATTCACGTTTAGGACATTGTTTATTTATGTAGTGAGACTTCCTATCTCTGCTGTCCCATTTACACAAAAAACAGCAGAATTTCGTGTATCCAAGTTGAAAACCTAACAATAAAACNTCCCATTTACACAAAAAACAGCAGAATTTCGTGTATCCAAGTTGAAAACCTAACAATAAAACTATGACCTTCAAATCACCACAGACATTACAGTCATATTTAGTATAGTTAATTTTTTCTAACAACAATTTAATATTTTAATATGTCTCTTTCATATCACTGGTATGCGCAACAGGTATTGGTGGTAATTCATTCCCACTACGCAGTAGTACAGCCTTCAAACCAACTTTCGATGAGTCTATGAACAATCGCACTCATCTGGCTGGTGTTGGTGTCCAAGAATCTCCATTAATGAACAAACATTATTACGAAAAACTGCATGGCCTTCTTTAGAGAAGTATTTACTGGAATCACTATCGCGACTACGATAAATGCATATCCGTGTATCTTTTTAGAGTAGATTCCAACCTTTGAGCCTAGAAATTAAAAGCTCAGCCGACTGTTTAGATAAATTTAAATCCCATATAAGATCAATAAGATCTTCTTGAGTTAAAAGGTAAGGTTCTGATGAACTACTTGCTTCAAATGTAGGGTCACTTCTCTCCTTTCTTTCGTCTTCAGTATGAGCTGGGTCGGAGTCGGAGTTATCTCTTAAGGTCATGAACCTGGACACTTTGGTACAGGATAATCTTCACTATGTGGCACAGGTATCATTACAGAAGCCAAATTGGGATACTTAACTGTCTATTTTATTTTAGAATTAATTCCTTTAATGTTGGTTAAGCAGAAATAACAGTCAGTTAAATGGTTCTTCTGTTCCCTCCAAATCATAGGGACTAAAAACGGCATATGATGAGTAGCATTTTTCCATCCAGTGAGAAGCCTAACACATGATACACAGCATATATTTGGGGCCCAGTCTTTATCGAAATCACCAACTTTACTCCCAAAATAAAGCTCATAACATTTTTTCACAAGTGGTGTAAAATTTTGCCTCTGAGACTTGAAGGTCAGTTTACCACACACATAGCAGAAATTGTTTGGTTGATTTAAACACTTTCTTGGCATATTGAAACATTTATAAAACTCATAAAAATTACAAATAAAAACAATATACAGCATAAAATCACTACACATGTTGCCAGGCTCACTACAATTTCAATACTGACTACTGGCCATCTGCTTACTAAAACAACGCAATATTTGACAGGCAGTCGAGACGCGTGGGAAAAGGCAGAAGGCGTCTAAGGGTGTCGCCACCGAATCAAGACGCGTGGGAAAGCTCCGAGTCAGAAACAGCTAAGGACCAGCGTTCGTCGCTCAAGCAGCCTTGAGTCCCCGATGCCTAACATCCACCACGTTACAATCCGTGAGCATTTTGGTATTTCATCAGCCATTAAGGCTCCCAACTTGTTGGGTACAGATTCGGACAGTGTGGATATAGTTTTTGCCTAATATAGACTTCTTTATTAAAATACTAAGAGACCAAGTTATTGCTTCCTCCTGCCTCTCCCCGTCGCAGAGAATAACAGTCATCTTGGTAAGAAAGAGTACAACCCGCCTCCAAACAAATTCGCCCCCGACGAAGCTTTGCCCTTACGGCCACAGAAGGAAAGCGGACAAAACATTGCCCGAGGTTTTAACCCTCGACATCCGAGGCGCCCGTAGTCTGCGCCAGAGAGGTAACTCGCACCCTACGACCCGCCCTGTATCTCACAGGAAACGAGTAGCGTCATACAGAAGTATATTACGCGAAAATGACTGCCGCAAGAAAACTATGCCTGATGGAAGTAATATGATTACATATTTGAATTCAGCATATAAACTGGACTAGGGTCGCTATTCAGTTTCCTTGTGAAAAAATTAATGTTTACCAGTGTTATCATGTCAATCATCTAAATTATTTGTTGGTCAACGACCGTTTATTGTTGTTCGGAAACTGCTGCCATTGACAAGCCAATGGACGTATTTAAAGACGTGTATAGTGCGCCTTTGCATAATTTCCATATTTTATTCATTCATCGAGTTAATGGAGTTGCCATTAGTTAAAGGGAATCCCATTAAACCGTGTTGGAATGTACAGTATACTCTGAACTTACATGAAGTTCCTACGTATAAAAAAGGTCGGTGGAGAGCTGCAGCGACAGAAGTAAGGAATAAACTGGTATAGTCTATTCGCGGCTACTTCACACTTTTTGGATCAAACATATTTATAAAATCACTTCATATATAAGGTGTTTGGTTATTTCCTAAATATGCNACTTCACACTTTTTGGATCAAACATATTTATAAAATCACTTCATATATAAGGTGTTTGGTTATTTCCTAAATATGCCATACATCAAAAGCATTATATACATCTGTTAACACGAAAGTATCTTATTTTTCATTACATTAAATCTTACCTGTGTTTAATTTATAAATCATAATATTCCATTTATAATACATATGAACAAAATCATTTATTAAATATGTGTGCTGGTAGCGCATACTAAGAAATAGTTATCATGCAAAATATCATTACAACTGAGAGTGCACGAATTCGGTGCGTTGTCCTTTGGTGTAAATTTCTAGACTTAGTTAAGCTTAGTTAAAACGAGGCGGAAGAATATCCTGAAAGTAGAACTTTAGAAGAGCTTCAGAAAAGTGTGAAGTAACCGTGAATGGGTTATACACATATATACACTGTTCGAGTTTAACTAAGCACTTCTGAAATCAACTTTTGAAAAGTAGCCGCACTTTTTTTAACGGGCACACTGACTGATATGCGCNTTAACTAAGCACTTCTGAAATCAACTTTTGAAAAGTAGCCGCACTTTTTTTAACGGGCACACTGACTGATATGCGCCCAGTAAAGTTGGTATCGACGGAGGGAAAATAGTTCCGTGCCTTGACGTTGCATAGGACGTGTTAGGTAAACATTTGTGGATGCCGTAATATTACTATCCTTTATTTTAATGCACGTGAGTGTAAGTACTGGAATATTTCTTAAATATTTACTTTTCTAAAAAATGTACAGTTTCACTCGGCCGTTGCATAGCAAAGTGATCATGCCCATGGCAGTGTTAACGTCACACGTGGTCTAGGAATTGACAATGTGCATACAAGTATATCTTAAGCAGGGTTTTCACAAGTGCTCAGTTTAGCGCGAACAGCCTTTACTTATTTTTCGCAAAGTTATTTCCACGCAAATCCTTACATTAAAAAATACTGGCTAATTTTTGCAGTACCCAAGCACTTTAAAGTAAAAAATAATGAAAATTTTTGTAAAAGTAATTATAGTAATATATAAATATGCCAATATGCAGTACCTGCCTATCACATAACGAACTCAATGTTTATTTGCGTGCATTTCAGTAGGAAGCCCAGAACATACTTAATAATCTCATCGAACATAACTTAATACCACAGTGTTTCAGACATTGATATTCGTNATAATCTCATCGAACATAACTTAATACCACCGTGTTTCAGACATTGATATTCGTTGCTGTTTGCTGATGGTGTTAAGTGAAAACATAAATCGAGAATTTAAGACGTGTCATCAACTGTAACGACAGTGTCACGAGGCTCCACAAGAGTGAAATAAGCATAGCGCTTACCAGTAAGGATCACCAATGAAAAAAATGTCCAAAAGCACCCACAGCCGCAACGTATATGGTAAAGGACTCACCTGAAACATAAAAAGAAAAAAATGCAATCTCATACTGCACTAAACAAAATGTTAAAACACAGATTTTCTCTTAAGCATAAAACAACATTACCCATCTTATAAAATAATACCAGATACTTAAGTTTCCCAAGCTCAACTGTTCAGAGGCCACGATCCTTAAAAAAATTCCAGTTCCAATTTAAAAATTTTAATTTATTATATAACTATAATTAACCATATACCGCCATTCCACGAAGAAAAAATAGAAGAAAACGGTATTCTCTAAGTTTTCCTTTATATCTTCTAGAAATTTACCCATATACATAAATGTCCCCAATGTTGAATGAAAGAACATCGGTGAGCTGTTGGTTCGAGGGGCATCACACTGACATTGATGTTATGTGGTGATTGAGTGAGTGAAGATATTTGGGCAGCTCTTAACAGTGAGATCTTGAGAGCCGATGAAGGTGATTGAGGTGAGTATGTAGCAGCACCGGGGAGAAAGGACGGGGAAACGGGACATCCCCGAGAAAACCCGCCCACCAGCAACATCGTCCGGCACGATTCCCACATGCAAAAATCTGGGAGACACCCGGCCGGGGATTGAACCTGGTTTGCCTAAATAGAAGGCAAGCAGGCTAACCGCTTAGACACCGTGGTCCCTAAATTCTGTGGTTACGAGTGAATTACTAAAATACGAAGTCAAAGATGTAAGTTCGATTTATGGTATTAATGGTTTCTAAGGGTTGTATCTGCCTTACATGTTTTAAATGAGTGGCGAGTTAGGTGGACATATTAAAGAATGTAATTTACCTTACACAATGAGCGTCTGGAAACCTAGCAGATTATTCTGTGAATATTGGGAAATCATACCAGGGAAATAACTGAGAATACAAAAGTTGGTTTTTCATTACTGAAAAATTAAAGTTATAGTTTTTTCTAAGGGTTTTTACCNAAATAACTGAGAATACAAAAGTTGGTTTTTCATTACTGAAAAATTAAAGTTATAGTTTTTTCTAAGGGTTTTTACCTGTATGTCAAATTAAATGTTTAAGGTCCCAACAGTTTGAAAAATCAACGCAAAACATTTTTAACCAATACATGGAGCGCCTAATGGTTCGCAACTGTCAACACGAAGTGACAGAGATGGCCTANCGCAAAACATTTTTAACCAATACATGGAGCGCCTAATGGTTCGCAACTGTCAACACGAAGTGACAGAGATGGCCTACACAGATCATGCACTGGGAAAGAGAAGCATTTCGAGAGGACAGACCAAGGTTCGCTCGTGACCGCACTCTGGGTGCNCACAGATCATGCACTGGGAAAGAGAAGCATTTCGAGAGGACAGACCAAGGTTCGCTCGTGACCGCACTCTGGGTGCACGGCGACAACTGCCGACGGACGGCGAACCTCGGACACGGACAAGCCTTCAGCAACGGACAACTGCCACTGCACGGCACAGGACCCACTGGGCCTGTTTATCCTCTGTGATGCCGCGACGAGGCCACCTTCATCCGTCCCCACGACACTTGCTAGTTCGTCTGTCCATCTGTCCTCTTGCCGCCCACTTGAAACGATCGGGAGCAAAATATGCCGAAATAGATATTCTACGCGCACTATCGTCACACCACCACACTCCCTCGGCAATTCTCGGGTTTAACCGACCGCCCTATCACAACTCTCTTCTCCTCCCTCCCGTGTGTTCAGACAGGCAACGTGACAAATGCAAACACACGCTGTGCCTGTAATAATGTATTATGAAAGTAAAGCTATTCTTACAAACTGTGCATTTTAAGTGGTTAGTTAATGCATAAAAGTGCACACATATCATTATTATTTATACATTTTCTTATATTAAACACGTACTTTTCCATTTACCAAAGTGTAACGCGGGATATTTAGAGTGAACTTTCTCGATATGTCTACTATCTCATCGTATGGTTAGACTATTGGCTGAGGAAAATGCCGACACGGTGAATGGTTAATGTGTTGTATACATGGGTAAGCAGTTGTAAACTTAACATGTTTTAAAGGAACATACTGCTTCAGTTATAAAGACGACTGTTAAAAGATGAGATCATTCGTTAAGTAGTAGTGCCATCTAACAGTCCATTTAAATAAATTGCACTGTGATGTACGTAACGAAATGTATAGAAGACGATATGTAAAATGCCTTTTTAACAAATGCAACTATAAAGTTTTCCTAGAAAATTACATAAGGCCTAAACAACTCTAACATAATGAAAGATTTTTCAGTTTTATTGTAGGAACGCACGAATTCCCGTAACCACTATTGAAGTAAAGTGCTTCGTACCTTATACATGTATTCATAACATAATAGAAATGCCCATTTAGTTAGTTTGAATATTGCGTATATGAATAAAAGTATTTTTTAAATATTATTATGAGAATTAAAAATTATTTGTAAGCTGAGCCCCGAGCCGAAAACATATTTCTGTATGTACTAGCAGCCACGCGAGATAACCATTAGTTTTTAAAGTTGACTTTATTGATATACTGACCGCTACATTTGCCGCTGGACAGAGCGTGTGTGATGTTGTGACAGTGTGTTGTTGAAGTGTGACGAGCTGGAGTTAGACCAACGTGATGACAAATGCACACTCCACCTGTGCGCGACATGCGAACTGGAACTGTGCCGCAGTAGGAACCGGGGCGCGAACCCCCGACCCTCCGACCAGAAGTCAGTTACTCTGCCCCTGAGCTGTGAGGGCAGAGCAGACAATTCTGACATTTACACACTTGCAAAGTTGACTCGCGGTACAGAAATATAACTTTCATACTTCCGAACATGCGATGGTACAATTATATGCTTATAATATTGTTCCACGTGTACTGTAACCTTTTATATGTTATGTATTACGTTCAAGAAGGACGGAACCATTATGTTTATGCCCGTTTGCAATAAACACGGCCACCATGTTTCTCACCCGCCATGTTGAAATTAACCTTCCCGATCGGGGACGCAGCTTTAGACAACACATTAGCTGTTGAGTGCTCTCAAGATCGTTTTCTAACGAGAATCGAGAAGTCATCTTTAATTTAGAATACCAAACACAGGAAATATGACGAAAATGGTTATTTCACGATCGGGAGCTGAGTTTCGAGAAACTTATAATAAATCTCCTGGAGGGTCTACGTATCTCCGTGACACTTGTTGGCTTCTAAAGACTTTTTACGGTATACTGAGCCCTTTCTGAAGCCCTGCCCAACATTGCCTTGTACGCACTTTGTCTTTACTCCCACCATAAGTAGCATTAACAATGCCATCAGCCTCATCCCTTTACTCATGCGTTGGTAAGTGGACTGTGGAACTATTTTGCCCCTGTCGTTACCAACTTCACTGGGTGCATGCCACTCAGTCAGCCCGTTGAAATATACGTAGGACAGGGCCAGTGATATTTTTCAACGGTTGATTTCAGAATTGCTCACTTTACCATGAACAGTGTATATCCCGGAGTGTCCTTTGCAATTTCCAAATACTATTCTAGTATTGAGAGCCAAGAGCGTAAGCGTTCAGAAGTCCAGGGCCTCGCCTGGTTGTTGACCCTTAGCACTTCCTAGCGTCTGAAGGAACATTACGTGTAATTCCTCCGCAAAATATTGAAAAATAATCAAGATGCTGCATCCTTTTCCTTCCCTCTGAAAGCTACTGTTCTCATATTTACTGAATGTTGATACAGCTTTATTAAATGTTCTACTCGTAGATGTAGAACAAAGAGCAAAAGAAGTAATAGTAATTGGCTTAGTGATCAGGAAGGTATACTGCGCTGTCGCTCATGTAGTCGCGACATGTGTTCTTCTTTCCAATACGTATGAAGTGCCTTGGGATTGTCACTAAGGAAAGAAGTGACAAGTTGTGTAAAATGACGTTTTTACAACAGAGCTTATATCAACACTTAAGTTGCTTGATTTAAAAAAAAAGCAGACAATGCTAAATATATAACCAACTATTTTCATNGCAGACAATGCTAAATATATAACCAACTATTTTCATGTATTAACGATGGAAATTGAATTAAAATACGACTCTTTCTGATTATGCATAAATAACGAAAACGAATGCAATGATAACTGATGCATTGTTCTGTATAGTCCCTTAATAAAGGTATGTTTTCTGAGACATAGGTAAAAAAATGTTTCCAGATACTATAATGTGCATCGTTTTTCTGAGTAATCAATTTTCCATGTTTATTAAATAATCAAACCTAAAAAACGTATTTTTTCCATATTAATTTTTTTTAAGGTTTTATATTTTTAGATAACCCGGTGATACCATCGCAAGCAAAGTTGGAAATAATGATTCCGATAAAAAATTATTTATGTCACATATAACGACGTGCAACATAATTAAGTGTATGCAGCTGCAGGGGATGTTATTATTTTGTTGTCCGTTCGTAAATCTAAAAACAATAAGTAGACAGAGAGAGAGAGAGAGAGAGAGAGAAACCAGTCATTCGCGCTTGAAATTAATCGTCCTATTATTTTTCAGTACGAATAAGGAAAGCGTAAAAATCTCTTTATCCAATTTGGAAGTCATTTTGTAATTACTCCGGAACACATCTAGGAAGATGTGCCTCTTACTTATATTTTCAAGGCGATGTTAATTAGGAGACGAAACATAAATAAAAGCATGGCAGATGGGAGTATTTTTGTTTGCGTTGATGACGACACGTTCAAACATATTGGAACACTGGTCCTCCGAATGCGAGTGGAACCGTCTGTTACACACACTCGGTCGACTTTTCCATCCGAGATCTGAAGTGCTTCAATCACGTCCTTCATTACCCTCGCTGTCATGGCCGGAATAAAGAACCAGCAATCATTCCTAGTTTGGTCTCTGCTGTTGCAGTTCTGCCGGCGTTGATGACGTCGTAAAACAAGAGGTAACTGTGCGCGGGTTGGTGACCATATATACGCCACTTCTTTATTAAAACCGTCATTACAGGCTTAATTCGTCCCGCGCGTTCGGGATAAATGCAGCGCTTTTGAATTACGTTAATACCTTTAAAGACACGTGTAATTAATAGGGTGCTTTATAACGGAAATTACCACCACGAAAACGAAATAAAAAAATCTTTCCCCAACGAGGATAATAACAGGGGAATATCAATTTATCTTTGTCTCGCGTAACGTGCGACAATATCTGCAACTGAATTGGTTAGTAGAATAAGCGTCCAAGTCCCTATGGTATAAACGTGTTTCCGTATGTCATTCTAACGGCACACATTTTTGTAGTATTAAAACCGTAAATCCCTTTCGTACATTTTCATGGTTAAGAAATCCTATAAGTTCTCAGATACAGCGTTTTTGTTCATAATTATTACACACTTTATTGATAAAAACAAAGTAGTTTTCCAAGCTAATAATTGTGTTCCGGTCTATGTTACTGGTTATTTAGTTACGTTTCATCTAATGGTTCAAGAGATGTACGTTGTATTATCTGTTTCCTGTGTAATATTCCTATACGGACTTCGGTTCTTATTCTTTAATATTTCCACAGCGTACTGGCTTATTTAAATTCTTTAAAACTTGTCTCTGCAAAAAATATACTTATCATCTTAAAACAAAGAACTTTTCGTAGTTTACATTAAGGATTCCTTTTGTGGATATGATATACTAAGAAAAGGCTCCTTGGTTCGGATTATAGGTAAGATACGAATGATAGTAACGTTTATGATGACAATGTTCTGAGTAAATTCTTTTCATTCTAGTGTTCGTTGCGAGATTAATTTTTAAAGGCTAGATAGATATAAGAATAATTTATATATTGATAAAACGGTTGTCTAAAGTTTGAATCATTGGGTGTGTCTTTCACAGCTGTAAATGTTGTCTAGAAGGCGTTCAGACTTATTTACCGTTATTAGTAGGAACATGACTACATTTCTCTGATCAGCTAATTGTTATGCAACTATAATTGTCATGAATTTATAACGTTATGAATATCGTGTCCAGATGATAACAACCTAACAATTTGAAGCTACTGCCATCAATATTTTCTTGAAGAAACAAATAAACAGTTTATGAGGGTTACTGATAAGGCCAGTACACGGAAGTTGGAAATAGTAATGGTTTCTGTGTTGTGTCTCGTGTGCATATATATATATATATATCTCAATTGAAACTAAACTTCAAGTTCTCGTTACCTATTATGAGGAACTTTTTTTACAGGTTTTATTGTATGAAACATGCACAGTAAAATTTTTTGTACTCAAATAAAAAAATTTTTTAGAAACAAGTTGCAAGATACTTTTTTGTAATACTACAATATTGCATCAGAACAAAGTTAAGAACAATTTGTAATATGAAAATTTACTGCTACTGGTTGTTTTGACAAGCATCAGTATTAACTTCCGATTTATTAAAAACATGGAGATACAGCTACAATTAATTTAGTATATTTGTGTTGAAAACCGTTTGTAATGTTAAAATANTTTATTAAAAACATGGAGATACAGCTACAATTAATTTAGTATATTTGTGTTGAAAACCGTTTGTAATGTTAAAATATTTATAGGTACTGATTGTGTTAACGGTCTCTCTGTCTCAGAACTGTCGACTTTAGGATCATTAAACACGTAGAGATATAGCTATAATTAAATTACTTTATCAGTGTCGTAAATATTAAATAAATGTTCTTGTAGTATTAAAAAAAACTTCTTTGCCAACAAGTTTCAAAGAAATTGTGTGCAAAATGTACAAAATTTATTTAATTGTTTGCGGCATGATTATTTTATGTTTTAATACTGGTAAACCTGCCACTGCATGATTTAAAGAAATGCTGTTTGGCAATTGCGAGTTGTGGCCAACACAATTAGTTGCAGAAAACTTATTAAACGCAGATATNTTAAAGAAATGCTGTTTGGCAATTGCGAGTTGTGGCCAACACAATTAGTTGCAGAAAACTTATTAAACGCAGATACGTCCCAGGGGGCGAATGAAGGTCGGTGTCTCTTATCTACCTGCATCAGTAATGAGATAATCTTCAGTAATGAGATAATCTTCAGTAATGAGATCCTCTTCGTTACTGGAGCTGTTGCTTTGCTCACACTCCGGGAAGCATAGACACGCAGATATGCATTTAGTCAGTTTTCTGGAGCTATTTGTGTTTGGTACAATACGATATCTAAACAGTAAAATAAAATCTGGTAAACTGTTAAAACTGTAATGGAAGTTTTAAACCTGTAACCTTCATACTGAATGGAAATGATACCACAAATCAGGTTACAAATATAAGAAGGCACAGCGTTGGTACTATACATAATTTGGAACTTCCCTAAGCATTTGACCGTTTCTTGATCAAATGTACGAACGCTGTCATGGGTGTATCTGAGAATAATTTATCATTCGCGGTTTCTCACTACACATATTCATTTATATGGTATATCGGTGAATAATGTCTTAGAATATAATCTGTAGTATGCTTGTGAACATCATTTCCAAAAATGTTAATTAGCGTTTATCATTGATTTTTTTTTTCTAGATTCTTCGTTTTTATTTTTTTATTTTTTTTATTATTACTCACACAGTTCATAAATGTTCTGACAGGTTTCAGGTACGTTACAATGTCTTACTTACCTAACATTCCATACACTGTTTCTGAGACATTTCAGAAAAATTATTTTCAAACATTTTGAAAGCTTGCTTGTCGCAATGTTTATGAAAGCTATATTTGGAAAACGTTTCTAAGTGAAAGTTCCTGCAACGTAACTGTCGTATGTCTTTGTAACCGCCGATCATGCACTATGCCTGTATTGTTCCCGTGAAGTTTGTCAGATTTCTAAAGGTTAAGAAGACACTTAGAAACTCAGGCTATATTCCCAAACATCGCACTATCACAAGGCACAAGGTGGAAGAAATTATTAATAGTATCTTTAGTGAAGGGACTGAGTACAGCATTTTAGTAAAATTTAATCAAGAGCTTTGAGAGTATTTTGAAATTTGTACGTAAGCAGTATTTTAAACGCTTCANGCATTTTAGTAAAATTTAATCAAGAGCTTTGAGAGTATTTTGAAATTTGTACGTAAGCAGTATTTTAAACGCTTCGCCGACATTATCACCAAATTTGAAAACTTCATTAGTTAAATTTCAGATGTGGCCAATAGATAACGTTATCTCGATAAAGGGTGTTAGCATACATGGTCTAAGAACTAACAGCATATAGCGATATGTTTTAGTAATGCAATTTCACCATAATTAAATGTAATTTCTTCAATGGTCCAGATATGTTTATGATACTGTTGAGCTTCGTAAGATGAAATAACGTTTTTCATTGAGACCTATATGAAAATACGAAGAGGCATATTTACAGATATGAAATATTGCTGAAATATCACAGANGCATTTTAGTAAAATTTAATCAAGAGCTTTGAGAGTATTTTGAAATTTGTACGTAAGCAGTATTTTAAACGCTTCACCGACATTATCACCAAATTGAAAACTTCATTAGTTAAATTTCAGATGTAGCCAATAGATAACGTTATCTCGATAAAGGGTGTTAGCATACATGGTCTAAGAACTAACAGCATATAGCGATATGTTTTAGTAATGCAATTTCACCATAATTAAATGTAATTTCTTCAATGGTCCAGATATGTTTATGATACTGTTGAGCTTCGTAAGATGAAATAGCGTTTTTCATTGAGACCTATATGAAAATACGAAGAGGCATATTTACAGATATGAAATATTGCTGAAATATCACAGANCGTTTTTCATTGAGACCTATATGAAAATACGAAGAGGCATATTTACAGATATGAAATATTGCTGAAATATCACAGATGTAATTCGAATCATAGCTGAAATATTTCTGTGTCACAAACTGGAAACAATGCTGAAACATAACACTTGATTGTTTCCGTTATGCTTCAATTGCAATAAGGGACATTGCAGAAATTGAAAAATTGCAGAAACATCACAGATCTATTTCAAAATACAATTGGTATGTTTCAATGTCATAATTGAAATGTTTCTAAAACATAAATTAAACGTTGTGTGATGTATGGGTATGAATATTTTAAAACCACGTTTGCCTTTTTGNAAATGTTTCTAAAACATAAATTAAACGTTGTGTGATGTATGGGTATGAATATTTTAAAACCACGTTTGCCTTTTTTAAACTTTAATTTCCGTGTGGACATAATTAAAAGTACCATATACAACATAAGAAGCAGTTTGTGTAACTTTTTACACATTACAAAACAAATGCAAAAATGCAAATTCCGAAATAAGCAAACTTTATCTGCCATCAACTGCTTAACTTATTTACTGAGTTTTGGACGCAAAATTGCACAACATAAACATAAGCAAATTTAATTCAAGCGGCAGCGGTAAGTTGGNAAATGTTTCTAAAACATAAATTAAACGTTGTGTGATGTATGGGTATGAATATTTTAAAACCACGTTTGCCTTTTTGAAACTTTAATTTCCGTGTGGACATAATTAAAAGTACCATATACAACATAAGAAGCAGTTTGTGTAACTTTTTACACATTACAAAACAAATGCAAAAATGCAAATTCCGAAATAAGCAAACTTTATCTGCCATCAACTGCTTAACTAATTTACTGAGTTTTGGACGCAAAATTGCACAACATAAACATAAGCAAATTTAATTCAAGCGGCAGCGGTAAGTTGGATTTGCATTCTGTGGTGCAGTTTTGGTCAGGTTTTNGATTTGCATTCTGTGGTGCAGTTTTGGTCAGGTTTTTCTGTTTATGGATATTGAAAATTCCAAATTTTCTCAATGTTTGAAGCATTTATTTTTATGCTTTTTTCAAGGAATGTTCCAAAGAACAAAATATGTTTCTTTACATCGCAGTTTCAGTAAAATGAAGTGAAAAGGAGAAAAACTGAATCTGACGCAGACTTTGATCCAAGAGTCTTTAAATGACGGCCTAGACACACTTCTTCAAGGATCTAGGCCAGGTTTGTTTTACTATACACAAATTTCCCTTCGAAGAATTTCGTATGTAAAATGGGTAAAATTTTTCAGAGGAATGATGAGGTTACAGAAAAACTTACATCAAAGAAAGCGTTTGGTCCATTTATGTATACCACTCGACAGTTGGCCACGTTACAAGGAGGAGTACTTTATGAATGCTTAAGTTGATGTCGAGCAAATATCAACACACAATTCAATATACAATGACCATAAAACTGGGGAAATTAGTAACTCGCAGCCCATTTGATCAATACATGTATCTACAACATGGTAAGTGCAGTTATTTTGACAGAAATTGACACTCCAGATGAAGATCACACATAACTTACCATCAATTCAAATACTTCTAGAACAATATCGATGTAAGTTCCTCAGTAAGCGAAAAGGAATTTGGTTAAGGAGCACAGAGANTATATATATATATATAAACCTTGTGTCCATTTGTTCGGACGCGTGTAACTTCCGAAAAAATTCACCGATTTTCATTCTGTTTATTTTTTCTTAAACCTTCCTTTCGTTCCTACGGGTGTTTGTACGCCTTTCTTTTTTTATCCATATTACCTGTTAAGGTACTAAAATATGCAAAACGCTCATTTTTACCATGCTTTCGCGTCAGGAAGCGTCTTAGTCAACAATGCAACGTCAACAATGTAAAGTCGCAACCTAGCAACATATTTGTCTATATAAAAACGATATATCGATACTTATCGATATAACGATATATCGACATATCTATACTTATCTATATAACTACATATAGATACTTATAAGTACGTCAATGCTCGATATATCGATACGAATATATATGTCGATACTTATCGACATGCGAACATGTAACATACAAATCTGTGGATGTAACACTACACGANTATCGACATATCTATACTTATCTATATAACTACATATAGATACTTATAAGTACGTCAATGCTCGATATATCGATACTAATATATATGTCGATACTTATCGACATGCGAACATGTAACATACAAATCTGTGGATGTAACACTACACGAAAATGAAGCTGTAAATTATCTGCCAGAATTTCTAAATTCGCTTGATGTTCCAGGATTGCCTCCACATATATTAAGATTGAAAATAAGGGTGCTAGTCATTTTACTTCGTAACATAAATTCACCAAAACTTTGCAACGGCACACGCCTTGGAATAAAAAAAATGATGGGCAATACTATAGAAGCTACCATCTTGAAAGGTGCTTTCAAAGGAGAAGATGTGCTTCTTCCCAGAATTCCATTTATTTCATGAGAAATTCCTTTTCACTTTAAAAGAACACAGTTTCCAGCCAGATTGGCATTTGCAATGACAATAAATAAAGCTCAAGGGCAGCCATTGCAAATGTGCGGAATAGGTTTAAAAACAGAATGTTTTTCGCACGTGTCGTGTTCTAGAGTAGGAAAACCACACAACTTATTAAGANTCGCACGTGTCGTGTTCTAGAGTAGGAAAACCACACAACTTATTCATACGCGCGGAAGATGGTAAAACTAAAAACAGTGTATACAAACAAGTACATCAATAATAAAGATTTTGAAAATACATATACTACTTTCAATTAATTTCACAGAAATGAATAATACCAAAATNATACGAACAAGTACTTCAATAATAAAGATTTTGAAAATACATATACTACTTTCAATTAATTTCACAGAAATGAATAATACCAAAATTTTTATGCCACAGCAACGCGTGGCAGGGTTATCTAGTCTTTAATAATTTTACTACGAAAATATTCTACATCAACTGATTCATCATTCGGATCAATAAAGTGTCCAAATTAATTGTAAATATTGGGCTAGGGCCTATTTGGCATTTTTATTCTTATGTGATGACTGCAATTGTCAATGTTTAAGAAATATTGAGTAAAAATTACAAAGTGGAAAAAGTTAGCAGTGGGAAGATGTTACTGGATCTTTGGAAGAGGAAATAAAAGCTAACTGACCCTGTAAAGAGAGTATATATAGCACAGCTGCTTCCTGCAAACTTCCGAAAACACAGTTCTTATAACATTGGTTGAGCGAATTTTCACTTTAGAAGGCGAATCAGAGCAAAAACAATACAACACCAAGAATCTCAACAAATAAGGTTAATATATTAACTATAAACCATGCCTTAAGAGTTCCTTTATACAATCATTCGGAAGAAAAGATCACCATAAACGAATCGCGGGAGTAAAACTAAGGTTACCACACAGTATCGTCACAACACGACATGCGTCCCATTAACGTTGGATGCGGTTTGCTCGTTCTAATGCGCCGCTAGGCGGCATACATGTACCCCCTTATTTATAGCTGCAAGACAAAGAAAACAGCCTTATAGTATATTCTTGAAAAATCACCACGTATATACCTTGGTTGGTTGTTTCCCAATATGTCATGCACAACAAACGTTTTACACCTTTTTTTGATAAATTGATATTTTACTTATATTTGATCTGTAAAAAACAATAATTAATTTATAATTAATATTACTTAAATCTAGGATAAAATAAGTATGTTGGTAAAACCTAGTATGAAATAGTGATTTTGCAAAATTTTGTGACACTAATGCGGTGCATTGTTCCTTTGGTGTAGTCTTCTAGACATGATTAAGCTTTTTTTGCATGAGGTGGAGGATTAGTCTGGAAGTAGAACTTTAGCAGGGCTTCAGAAAAGTTGGAAGTAACCATGACTGNTTTGCATGAGGTGGAGGATTAGTCTGGAAGTAGAACTTTAGCAGGGCTTCAGAAAAGTTGGAAGTAACCATGACTGGACTATAGCAGCAGTGCGAGAAGTGTAAGTCACAGGATCTTGAGGGCCGGGTTGGAGCTGGGCTGGTGGTCGGCAACCAACCTGTCAAGCGTGTAAGGCGACAGAGAGGGCTGAAAGTGCACTTTGTGAAAGCCGGTAGCAGATCCCGGTGTGTAGGGAGTCCATAGATTCAGCACCCCAGAGTGCCTGGTTGGGTAGTCGTGACTATGGGAATGACTATTCTAGTACAGCAATCCCCCTGGTGAAGACCTACGCGGTGGTCACCAGCTTATTAGCTGTAAGAGCCGATCGGTGTGTAGTGGTGTCACCTTCTCGCTGGACCACAGCCTGGGGTCACTGTTGGTTCCGGTGGAGGGCTCATCACCCCGGCTGACGAGCTACGGTGGGGCATTCTCATTAGTTCATCGCCTGAATAGGCTTTGCCTCTGTGCCGTTGCGTGGGCCGAGACCTGGTCCCTGAAATGGGGCAGCGATGCGAATACATAGCCTAGCGCTGCTCAAGTCCATCTCCACCTCCTCGAAAGATCAGGGCTGGAAACACGGTGGAAACGCCGTGGCTGACGGAGTGAAGACGATAGTAAGCTAGTGGTGGCCTTGCTAGTACACTGGCAATTAGCCATAGCGAGGGTATGTGCAGTTGTCCAGGGACTGCATATGTTATTCGCCTGCGGTGATGACCCGCGAGTCGAGTGCACAACCACAACTGAGGCCCTTGGGTAGATCTCGGGGTGGAGGAGCTCTGCGGAAGGGACTGTCTGGCGTCCTGGAGGACTTGGGCTTCTCCTGGGTGAAAACTGAGTGTGCACGGAATAATCGAGGGAACCCAGGTGATTAGTGAGAAGCCCCGGCCTTTGGCTGTGCTCATCCTGGGTCGGACTCTTGGCGGCATTGGTTGAACCTCCCCTACACTGAGAGGAGGCCTGAAGGCGCGTATTTGCCTGAAGGGCGGCAACGGCGGCGTGCGGCCTCAGAAGCTTGGAAGGGGGAGGGGGGTTGGGTATTCCCTCCCACCGAACCCCCACGACCCACAGTGTTGGGTTTGGTGATGGGCTCTTGTCATTTGAGTACCCTTTGGCGAATAAAAGTGGCATATCACCGGATCCGGTTTCGAAGGTTTGATGGACGCTAATGTAGGGACGCTGGTCAGATCCGCCTAGTAAAATGACTCGTTTACGCATTGCGTTAGTACAGGTTGGACAGTCCTCAACTCCTTCAAGGCGGCACGTGCAGATTCAACTTCGTATGATGCCATTGACAGGTGAGGTGGTAACCACGCCCACTCACTGCGATTAGAAAGAGCGTCATCTCTTTATATTGTATTGCATTCAACTACAGCCAATTAAAGGACGGTGGTGCTAATTATTAATGCATGGGTGCTGACATTATGGGACCGGCCAGTGTGCACAGCATGGATTACTTAATACCTGAAGTGGCAAAATACAATGTCTGAAGTGGCTTTGTGGCTGATCTGAAATACAGTACTAGTGCTGGGCACTGTGCATACTGTATGTTGCTCTGAATTATACTCCTGTTATACCCAATGGGCTCAGGTACAGGAGACCCGTCTGCCCACCGCTGTCAAGGTACAGATAAAGATGTTAGCCATAGAGCCAAGTTCAGTGAACATGAGCATGCCTCGACAACGCATAGTCGGCCTCAGAGAGGCAGGTCGGACGTTTCGGTGCATTGCTCGCCACTTGAACCGTTCTGTCNTCGACAACGCATAGTCGGCCTCAGAGAGGCAGGTCGGACGTTTCGGTGCATTGCTCGCCACTTGAACCGTTCTGTCTATACCGTGGGTCGGTGTTAGACTCAAAGAGAGAAGGAGGGTTTACATACACACATCGAAAATGATCGGGTCGACTTTGGCGAACCACCAGCAGGGAGGATCGTTTCTTCGTGTGACAGACTGCTACCACTCCACGTGCGTTGCTGTGCGACAGCTGGGGGTACGTGTGTGTCCACCAGTACCTCCAGGCGGCTAGCAGAGCGGGACCTGTCGTCGACCATTACGACCTGAGCATCGCCGAGCACGTGTGGCCTTCTGCCAGAAACAGGTAGTATGGCAGTGTGCGGACTGGTGACAAGTGGTATTCAGAGAGGAATCGGCGACGAATCACAGTTCTGTCTGGATACAGACGACCGCCTAATTCGAGTTTGGAGACGTCCTGGCCAGCGCTGTGTTCCACGCTTAGTTGTAAAGAGGCACAACAAGAGGTGTCCTGGTGTGGGGTGCCATTTCCTACGATTTCCCCACCTACTGGTGCAGACTGAAGGATCCCTGAAAGCGTGTATCAATTTATTGAAAGAGACAATATAATTTCCAGATGAGTAAAATTTGCTATTTTGCAGCCAGTGTTAGCACCATAGAACATTTGTGTCCGAAATGTTGCATTATAATTGACAGAATTTGTATTAAAGTGAAAACCATCATGAATACACATATAAAGGTATACTGGGATATTCCTTGAATTATTATACACTGTAATTTTTTAAATTAAATAAACTTTATATTTGCAAACCTTTGTGAAAATGCAATAATATCCCTTGTAAAATTTCTTATGTGACAACCTTCGATTTTCTAAAGCATCATTTTATAAAATAAAAGAAATGTATTTCATTTATATATTTTTATTTAACTTTTACAAANAGTGAAAACCATCATGAATACACATATAAAGGTATACTGGGATATTCCTTGAATTATTATACACTGTAATTTTTTTAATTAAATAAACTTTATATTTGCAAACCTTTGGGAAAATGCAATAACATCCCTTGTAAAATTTCTTATGTGACAACCATNAATGCAATAACATCCCTTGTAAAATTTCTTATGTGACAACCATCGATTTTCTAAAGCATCATTTTATAAAATAAAAGAAATGTATTTCATTTATATATTTTTATTTAACTTTTACAAACAATAGTTTAGAGTGACATTTCTACAGTTTCGTAATTTTTAAAAAGATAAGAATACACTGTCAGAAAATATGACTATGTTACTATGACAAGTGCCATATTAGATTTTGAAAGCGTATAAATGTACATATTAGCAAATATGCCAAGAGTTATATATTTTCGGGCTTGCCTTCTTAAGTCGAATGGTAAAGTAACATTATGAATTTTGATTATTTTCACTTTTTCGATGGCATATTGAATTTAGTAGTCATAGGAGCTTTTTTTTATAACTTAAATTAATTATGTAACCAGTTCGAGCCTCAAGTACAACACAGCGGTTACCTTACCACAGGTCATGTTTTAAGTGTAGTATGTCTACATCTACCCCCACGAGCTTATAAGCACAGTTGGCCATCATTCCCAAAATGTTTAAGTTAAAGTGACCAAATTAGGATTGTAGGTACTGCTCCTAGCACTGATCAATGTGATATGGCTCATTATGCCTTTAACACATTTATAAGCATAGTTGGTCGCCATTTTCAAACTGTTGAAGATACAGCTGCCAAATTCAAATCATATGCATCACCCCCAATGACGAAAAGAAACGCTGGGTTGATTATGCCTTAACACATCTTATAATAATAGTTAGTTATAATCTCCGAAATGGTTAAACTATAGTCATCAAATTCATATCATATGCAACGCTCCGATGATGATCAGGGTGGTTGAGTCAGTTATGCCTTAAGCCTTCTTATAAGCATAGTTTACCATTATTTTCTATCCATTGAAGACATAGTAATTAAATTTATATCATAGACATCGCCCCTAATGTGGATGAAGGAGGTAGGGTCAATTATGCCTTAGGTTCTTTTATAAGCATAGTTAACCATAATTTCTGAAGAACTGTAGAAGCTATAGTCATCAAATTCATAAATAGAAATCACCCCCGACTTCGAAAAGAACCGCATGGTAAATTAAGCCTTAAACCATCTTATAAGCATTGTTGACGGCAATTTCCAATCCACTGAAGCTAGTCATCAAATTCATAGCGAAGGCATCGATCCTGACTTAGATAAATCTATCATGGTACATTATGCTTTTAAACCTTCATATAAGCTGATACCTGCCAAATGCTGAAGTTTGGAAGTAGGTATTGAATCTNCGCTGCTCCTGTGGTCCGCAGTCGGCCTGGCGTCGCCCCTTGATTCTGGCCTGGAAATTTATTGTTCCGTTCTGCTTGTACGGGAACTCTTGGGTGCCCTCTTGGTTCGGCGCACATGTGGTTTTCCTGCCTCCGGATATCGTGCCGCTCTATCCAGCACGCCCGCTAAAAGCTCTCATGGTTTATTGTGGTACAAGCCCGGGATAGATGCAGCTGGTGGTGGGATCTCGGTGTCCCTTGGGCAGCTGCAGAATGCGGCTGTGTCCGCACCCTGGTGCCTTCTGTTGTCTCCGGATGTCGTCTGCACATGTAGGAACAGTTGCACGTGCAGAAACCTTTGGTAGGGTGCCTTTGCAGCTGCGAGGTGCGGTCACGCCCTCCTGGCGTCACTCTTCCGCCGGCACGTCCGCTAACCCTTAATCTTTATTGCCGGTCGTCCGCCTGCGAGCTTCGCCAGAGCGTGTGTTCTGACGAATAAAATATAGGCACGCAGAATGCGTCAAAGCATAGTTGACCAACATTTTGGAACTGTTGAAGTTATAGCTGCCGAATTCATATCATAGTTATCGCTACTGACTTCGATCATCATCAGATGGCTCATTATGTTTTAAGCCTCCTTATAAGCATAGTTCGTTAATATTTTTTCAGTGATTTCAAATTTTTCTTATGGGTGCGCACTGACAGGTCGGCACGGAGGGGTGGGAACTGGGCGCCGACCTCTTCGTGCCGACTCTGTGCCCGAAATGGAGTCACTGAGGCAAATTTGTGACCACTGCTAATTTTAACTAAATGGGGCTATTAATATAGTAGCTCCACGTCACAGGCATGTTTTTAGGAGCTATCAATATGGTGGACATGCAGCTGAGTGGAGAAACTTCTACTGGTATAGATGGTACTTTTAGATGTTCCGAGAAAAAAAAAACGGGAAATTCGACGGCAAAACAGTACACTTAAATAAGAAAATAGGAAATTTTCAAATAAAAATGAAGAAAACGAGATGGCGAACAAAAAAAATGGACGGGAGAAACAAGATGACAACTGGAAATGAAGATGTCCGACAGCTTTATGTCATGAACATCAAATAATGGCGGAAATANCGGGAAATTCGACGGCAAAACAGTACACTTAAATGCGAAAATAGGAAATTTTCAAATAAAAATGAAGAAAACGAGATGGCGAACAAAAAAAATGGAAGGGAGAAACAAGATGACAACTGGAAATGAAGATGTCCGACAGCTTTATGTCATGAACATCAAATAATGGCGGAAATACAAGATGGCGGCCCACCCTGCGATTCTCAGTCACCAGTCTCTGCCCTCTGACATACTATTTATATCTACGAGTTGTATATGTCCATAATTGTTCAAAATATTACTAGTATTATTTCACCCCCAAGTATAACCTGCCAATGTTATTCCTCGTGTTTTAGAAACACGTTTTAAATGTGATTAGCCGTTATAGACCTACTTATACCCCCTGTATACTGTATGAATCTCTTGTATATTTAATGGACTCCGGTGGTTAATAAAGGGACCAAAATACCAGACTGTTTTTTTTTTTTTTTTGGCATGTAAGGACACTGGCGGTTTTACTTATAATAGTTTAAATGTGGTTTTCAAAGAGAACAACATGTGTACCATGTCATTATGATTTCCCCCCCCCCCTTTCCCCTTTTTTTTTGGAAGAAAAAATTCTTAGAATTCTGGCTAGTTATAAGCTGAGTACAACGAGAAGATAACGACCGGAAATGTGTGGCACCATGCCAAAATCTACATCAACAAACACCAGAAGGCGATTAACGCTGTGAGAACGGCAATTTGCGACGTAAAAACCACATTACATTTAATGAGCAAGATACAACACCTGAACAAGAAAATATTTTGTAGATGTAGATGATCAGGCTGTGCCATGAAATAAAAACACCGTGATGTGCGCAGCACACATCCTTGCCTCCCGTTCAGAAGGATCAGCTTAGATAAGGTGGCAGGAACAAGGTGTTCTCCCGAAAGGGCACCTGCCATTCCCCAATACGTACCCAGTCTTAACTGGGTACGGATAACTGAAACCAGTTATCAGTGCTTTGTCAGGTTACAGTGGCTGCGTTTCGATGAAACTGTGGTGATTTACTCCGGATTACAAATAATCCTACACTGATAGAAAAAACGTTATTGTTTTCCGACTACTGAAACTTTCTCAGAATTGTACTTAATAGTCCTGAAGTTTATTCAACAACGGTCTTGCGAAAAAGTACCAATTAATTGTCCTGTATTTCCGAATTAAATAAAGAGTTTATAGGAAAAATATTTAATCTTCTTTTTGCATGTGTTTCACTGTTTATACAAGGAAATTTAAGAATTTGAAACAGTGGAGTCTCTGTTAACCATCGTCCTTTTCACCGTCAGTTTCTGTTAACCAAGTTAAATAAAAAAATTGGATACAAAAAACAAACTTAATAAACTAAAAATGAAATAACCTTCTTTCTCGCTTCATTTAAGATCAAATTAAGCACATTATTGAGTTGAACAATACGTATACTGTACTGAAAAACATGCATTTGTCAATGAATACCCAGTAAAAATACATTCTGTGCGGTGCGGAATGCGAATGACTCACGTTTGTTGTTTACGTACAACCGACATATGTACTTCGTAGAATCGTTCCGTCTTCCTCACCACCCTACCGGAATTCCTAGACGCTCATCCGCCCTCCCATTCCTACAGTCAGTTCAGTAGCGGTAGTCACTTAGTCAGCAAGTCATTGTCCTCAGTTTATTGTCAAAGTGTAGTGTGTTTAAAAATGTCTGAGAAACGGAAACGTGTTGTATTGGGACTTTCTCAAAAACTTGAAATTATAAAACGACTGCGTAAAGGAGAAAGCGCGACGAGTATCGCTCCGCTATATGGAATCGGGCGGACGACAGTCAATGATATTAAGAAAGATGCAGATAAAATCGAAAGTCATGTTTCAAAAATGCAAACGACAGACGGAGATGTCAAACTAAGAAAAACGATGAAGCCAGCAAAACTGGACCAACTGGATACAGTAATGTATCAGTGGTTCATTCAAGCCCGCAGTCAAGGGATACCAGTTTCTGGGCCCATAATAATGGCTAAAGCTATCGAGATGAACAAGAAGCATGATGGGGATCCTTCATTTAAGGCTAGTATAGGTTGGCTGGATAAATTTAAGGGTTGACATGGCTTAAGGCAGTTTGACATATCGGGTGAAAAACTAAGCGCTCATATTACAGTCATTGCAGAATATCGGGAAAAACTAATGAAAGAAATAAAAGATAGAAATTTGGCCAGAGAGCAGGTTTACAACTGTGACGAAACTGGCCTACATTGTAAAGCACTTCCCGTGAAAACCTTAGCCTCCTTATCGGAAACATCTGCACCTGGTTTTAAAATGCAAAAACACCGCATAGCTGTCATGGTGTGTGCGAATGCAAATGGTAGACCTAGGTTTCATTCACTAATCATTGGGAAACCAGAAAGCCTCGAGCTTTCAAAAATTTTTTGTTATTATGGAGAGCGTTTCCGTATATCGAATACAAGTTCCATTTAAATAAAATCTTATTGAATAAAAAGTGACGCGAAAGTTAATGGTTCCTTGCGATAAGTGTCAGCAAAATGGCGTCACCGACCAGCAATATGCCGGAACGGCGTTCACCAATCAGCGTCTTGTAACTTATTTGCCGGTCGGCAGACCAGATAGCAGGAAACATTTCGTAGCACGCGATGGCCAATCAGTCGTAAGGCCCATTCCCAGAGCATCGTTCAGCCAATAAACGAGTCGATACATCCACATCAAAGAAACCGCCTGGCCATTTCTTTTTTGGGTATCTATGCATTCTGTGGCCAAGGTCTAAGAGGGCCGCGGTAGTGAAGTTGTCAGACAATTCGCCACCTNCTTTTTTGGGTATCTATGCATTCTGTGGCCAAGGTCTAAGAGGGCCGCGGTAGTGAAGTTGTCAGACAATTCGCCACCTCCCTGGGCGAACCGGGCTCGATTCCCGAATTTCCGTATGTGGGAACCATACCGGACGATGCCGCTGGTCGGTGGGTTTTCTCGGAGATCTCCCGTTTCCCCTGCCCTGGCATTCTGGCGCTACTATACACTCATCTCACTTCACCCTCATCGGCTCTCAAGACCTTGATATCAAGAGCAGTCCAAATCTCTCCACATCACGCTCCACTCCGCCGAGGTCTAAATTAATCATTTAAAATATGGTTTGCAACCTTCAATGCTCTAAAATGTTGAAATACTCTGTGTGCATGCAAAAGTGTACGTGTTTGCAGGATGGGAAATTAATTTATTTAAAGTTGTTTTTCCGCGTAAAACTGTATAAAGTAACCAGTGTTGTGCAAGATGGCGAGCGCAGCGGGTCGGGTTGAAAGGTAACGTTATGTCGAGTTTTCACGTCAACTGTAAAGAACTTCTTGCTACAATACAAATATGTACATAAAATAAATAGAGCATTTATGACATGACAGCCAAGAGGCCGTGATACTGATAATTGATTATTCATGACGCATGTTTTAGTGACTGGTGACCCGACCAGTACTTTCCAAGAAAGCGGACAGGCGGAATGGGAATAGAAAAAAAATCTATTAGTCACCTATCGATTAAATCATGACAATACGATTTATGAAACAGGTTAATCAGTCCTGAATAATCGACTACACACTTAGTTTAATACCTTTTTTTATGTTATTTATTCTTAATTCTTAATGAAAAATAAAAAATTTTACATTTACTAAACACAAATGTGCTCCGTGCTTTTCAAAATCAAAAATTGCTAAAACTAAAGAATTGTTGCTATGTTTAAGTTGCCGCAGAGAGTAAAGAGTAAGTGTACAGGAACACAAGTAAGAAAAAATGAATTCCAATTTTGATAGGATCTCCATTGCGTACAATGACTACAAGAAAAGTAAACATAAATACGAAGAACACAATGTATGAATGAGAGACAGAAATGCAATAAAAAGGTGATAAATAAATAAGTAAATATATGGAACACGCGACAACGATCCAGTTTGACAACAAGCTACACAGACAAAGAGGGTATACCACAACTATAACGAAACTAACAAGAAATTACTGATAATTAATGAGTCTACGTTCCTCTACAAGCGTGTAAATAAATGTTAGTGAAATTCTTAAAGGTTTAGATGGCAGATAGGCATTGTAGTATCATTGATAGCAAAATCATTAGAGATGAAACAAATGCGAAAGAGAAGCAAGACAATTAAAATACCCGAGTGAAATAATGCTAGCGTGCAATCAACTGCATCATGAAGGTAAGATTCAGATCATCAACTTCGGATGTAATCAGTCTAATGTTTTGAATAATAGGGTTCACTAACCTGAAACATTAACACTGTCATAATTTTTAAAATAAGTGCCTGAGCAACAAAAAACAAATACGTTAACTTGACCTACCAAAATGTCACTTGTGTGAAAAATTTGGTGAAAATCGGTTGAATGGTCTCCGAGATATGGCATAAAAACTTCATTTTTTAAAACACGAATATCTTATTAAAACTGCTTAATACGAATTTATGTATATAATGATTCTAATAGATACAATCAGCATAAAAGTTTTAATGAATTAGGTTAAATGGTTAAATATGTATGCAAAATATAACTTAACATTTATAGGGCAGCCATTTCGAAAATCAATGTCTGGTCCTATTTAAATCATTCTGTAGTTGTACAAAATTTGGTAGAAATTAGCAGAATTGCCCCGGAAATATGGAAAAATGTTCCACTCACTCTCCTGACACTATTTTGCAAAAATGTTCGGCAAATAGGATTTATGTGTGCATAAATAATGCTTCTNTTCCACTCACTCTCCTGACACTATTTTGCAAAAATGTTCGGCAAATAGGATTTATGTGTGCATAAATAATGCTTCTAATTAATACTGTTATCATACAAAATTTGTTTCAATTTTGTTGAAACATTTTATAAATATAACAAATAAATTTAAATAATTTATATAAACTCCATTGAAAAAATGCCTGCCGCACATAAAACATGTTAATTTACGTTCCATGCTGTAGAAATAATTCGTGAAATTTTTGTATGAATCTATTGATTGGTCCTTGAGATATGGCATAAAATGTCCGTTGTTCCTGTGACGATCTTCATCAATGGAGGACAAAACATTTATCACATTCGATTATTGTCATAGATAAAATAAACAAAAGTAAATTTAAATCTGTTACATAGTTTAGTAAATATATCTCATTAAGATAATATGTTTGTGGAGGAACCTTTTGGAAAATAAGAGACTTACACAAATAAAAACCATAAATAACCATGGCCTACCACAATACAACTTCTTTACCTAATTGTAAAGAATCCGGTTGATTGTTTACCGAAATAAAACACAAAAATTGTATTATTTCATGTGGGGATTGCCTACAAAATGGTGGAGATATGAGGCTTTGCATACAATATTTCGATGGATATAATTGATACTGTCAGCAATCGAAGTTAGTTGAAATTTATTCTGTAGTTTAGAAGATAGAAAATTCTGAGCTATAATTTTATATGGCCGCCATTTTCAAGATATGTGTGTCTGACACTCTCAAAGTTTATCAGTTTAGATGGCCTCCAAAGTGATAGTTGTTTTCAAAAATTGGTATAAATAGGTGGGCTTTGGGAGATATCACATAATTGCAATTTTCCATGTGATGCTATTTTCCAAAATGGCGGACAAAAGAGATTTTTTACTGACACATTTGATACTTTTAACATATACAGCCAGCAAATAGTGTTTCAATGGAATTAATTACATGGTTTCGACGAGATAACAAACAAACATAAAAATGCTGTGTGGCCACCATTTGGAAAGTAAGTGTCTGATATATCTAAAACACATAAGTTAACATCACCTACAAAAGAAATACATTTTTTCCATATTTGGTAAGAATCGATCAATTTTTTCCCGAGATATGAAATAAAATTTTTATTTATTCCTGTCGCACTATCTTACAAAATGGATTACAAACGAGGCTCTGTGCAGACACATTTGATGTTTGTTATATGTACTCCCAGCAAAAAAAGATAAGTTGTAATTGATTTGATGGTTTCGAAGATACCTATGGTTAAATAACTAGATGACCACCATTTTGAAAATAAGTCTCTGACAAACTTGAAACATATTTAAACATATCAACTGCAGAATTACTATTTGTTTGCCAAATTTGGTAGCATACTGTCAAATGTTTCCCGAGTTATTACATAAACACTTTATTTATTAATTTACTGCTATCTTAAAAAATGGCGGAAGAAAGTGTTTTCTTACTCATATGATATGTGTAATAAATACTGTCAGCGTACAAAATTTGGTTAAAATTGGTCAAACGGTATGGTAGCTATACCAAATAAACCTAAAATATTTGTGTGGCAACCATTATGAAAATAAGAGTCATATAGTTATAAGTTCGAAATGATTACATTGTTTACACGATAAAGCATTTAAAACTAAAGTAACTAAATGCAAGCCATTTTGAAAATAAACGTCTGACATACTTAAAACATGCAATGTTACATCATCTGCCGCAGTACTACTTGTTTACCAAATTTGATAGGAATTGGTCAATTCTTTCCCGAGTTCAGATATAAAAACTTTATTTATTCGCATGGTGCTATCTTACAAATGACTGAGAAAATATTATCTGTGTAGATACCGTTGATACATGTAATATATACTGCCAAAATACTGAGATATGCTGGAATTGATTACATAATTTCGACGATATACAATTATAATCTTAAATAGCTATATGGTAGCCATTTTGAAAAGCAGTGTCTGGCATGCTTTAAACATATCACTTAAGATCACCTGCATCAGTACTACTTTTTTGCCAAATTTGGTAGGAAAAGGTAAATTATTTACTGATATATGACATGACAATTTTATTTATTCGTATGGCGCTATCTTCCAAAATTACGGATAAAAGTGGTTTTGTGTTGGTTTATATGATGCTTATTAGAAATGCTTTCAGTATACAAAATTTGGTGGAAATTGTATAAATGGTATGGCAGATATACAAAATATACGTTTACAAAATTTTATGGTTGCCATTTTAAAAGTAAATGGCTAATCAAGTTCACACACTTACGTCCACTTGGCTTATTATGGCATTACTTACCTGCCAAATTGGGTGAGAATTTGTTTTATAGTTTTCGAGATATGATGAAAAAGCTTTATTTCTTCACTTGGTACTAGTTTACAAAATGGCGGACCAACAACAATATCTTCCTAAAATTTGATGGTTACTCGATGCTTTGCCAGTACACAAAATCTGGTTTAACTCGGTTGTATGGTTACCATAATATTACATATCACCCAAAATTTTAAAATGGCGTCCATTTTGAAAGCATGTGTTGGACGTAATAATAAAAGTCAGGTGTACCTTATAAGTACTGTATGTGAGCCGAGTGTGGTGAAACTCGGTCCACGCGTTCTAAAGTTGAAAGACGGGGAACACACTCACATTACAGGAAAGTGATCTCATAATCAGTTCTTTTCTCGGAAAGTAGGCTGGAAACAACAAAAACAGCATAAATGTGTGGAAAACATCACAAAAATGTACATACAAAACTCAAAACAGCAAAAAAAAGTCAACCATTTATAAGGGAAATAATGCCATAGCCAAGAGACTGTACTTCATACCCTGTCCGTTGTTGTAATGGTTGATGAAGCTTGGAACATATTGGAAAATAATCGAATGAAATTAATCGTTTGGCCGATTCATCTAAAGAATACAACGGACTCCAAAACATCGATCAATCGCAGTGAAATAAACCATTACCATACTAATCTAATCATAATTGAACATCTCTATTTATAACGCATAGACAGTAGACTGCGTAGAACTGTTTTCAAGGAAACCGGATGTCGCTATGAATGGCTTAACAGACTGTCATGTGGTCACAGGCAAGATTCTTTNGAACTGTTTTCAAGGAAACCGGATGTCGCTATGAATGGCTTAACAGACTGTCATGTGGTCACAGGCAAGATTCTTTCAACTACCAAGATTTATAAAATTAGTGCCGACAGGAAAAAAAAGTGAAGTTTATTTGCGCGGTGGGAGAATATTTCACGGGCGCTGAATGATTCGCGTATTCAAAAGCGGTCTTTTGAAGCGACGCACTTAAATGTAGCGAAAAGCCGGCGGCCAGAGGGGCGTTCTTTTATTTTTCGCCGGGGCAAACACTTTTATTGTTGACTGATGTCGAAATTCATCATCGCGTGGTGGGAACCGCGAGTGGACCGCGGCATTCATCGCGCCCACGTGAAATATTCCGGCTTTGCTTTTGTTGTCCGCCCCAACTATTTATAAAGGCTTCCATCCTCTCTCCCGGGTTCCGGGGTGCAGAGCGGCCTAACGACACCGGCCGCTGCAGTATACGGTNATAAAGGCTTCCATCCTCTCTCCCGGGTTCCGGGGTGCAGAGCGGCCTAACGACACCGGCCGCTGCAGTATACGGTGCTGGCCACTCACGAGCAGTAAGTCCTATAGTCTAAGTCTTCACTCTATTTCAACATCATAAAATATCCCGAGAATACCATGGGGCCGCGGTGGTGAAGTGGTCAGACTACTTGCCTCCCACCTAGGTGAACCGGGTTTCATTCTCGGTAGAGTCGTCCCTTGATTTTCGCACGTGGGAATCGTACTCTAGACGATGCCGCTGGTTGGTGGGTTTTCTCAGGGATCTCCCGTTTCCCCCACTCTTGCATTCCGGGGCTGCTCCATTCTCGCCTCATTTCACTCTCATCGGCTCTCAAAAGCTCTACGTTAAGAATCACCGAAATCTTTCTCAACTCAACTCACGCTTGACGCAACTACGGCGCACATTAAAAATGTTTACGATTGCAANAATCACCGAAATCTTTCTCAACTCAACTCACGCTTGACGCAACTACGGCGCACATTAAAAATGTTTACGATTGCAATTCCTCAGCTCGGAAATTGATTCAGGTCTGAACAGGTTAATTACTAATTAGAGGCACCAGTTTATTGAGAAAAAAATTCCACGACCAGTTGTAATGCAAACAGCTTGGCGCACGTCCACTTCCGTGATTGGTAGAGACTGGAAAAATTCGCGAGTTCATTGGCTTTAGGCTAGACTCCACATTTGTTTGCACACTCAAAGAAACATCAACTGCTCATTGGCTGCCTGCTTTCACAGTGAGAGGTCGTGATTGAGACTGCAATTTGTTGCTTGTTTACTTCTNCGTGATTGAGACTGCAATTTGTTGCTTGTTTACTTCTGACTCACAGTCCTGGAGGAGGTGTCAAATAGGTCGTGAGCCAATTGCAGAAGTAACGCTAAGATACATGTGTTTCAATTCTAGCTTGCCCCGAAATGAATCTGCGAATGTTTCAGGTATTTAGTGTTTGGATGACTTTTAATTGGCATGCGTCTTATTTGTTTCCCAGCAATTAAAGTGCATTCAGTATCGACGTAACTTAAGGACGTTCAAGAGGCTAACTTTTTCTTCTAGTTTTTAACGTGAATGCGCCTCTAAACTCAGACCGAGACACGGGGTATTGAAGTAAATGTTCTCTTGTTCGATTCAAGAATGACCTTGAGTTGTCGCCGCGCATGCGCGAGGTGCGGGTGGGGGTCCGCGGTGACTGGCGGCAGTTCCGGGTGGGAGCGAACACTTCTGGGCATAACGTCTCGCGACTCCGATGTGATAGCGAGCTGACCTAGCTGCCAAACGAAACATATTTTCTATAACCGTTGATAAGCGCCATAAATATCAAGTGCCTATTACGTAACTTTCATTACATTCCTATATCGCAAGTATAGTATTGCCCGCTAACTAAGGTGTATCCACATAAGACCCACAGCCGTATCCCCGATGTAGCCACAACCTGATACAGTGCACGTCAATTTTTTTTTCATTATAAGCGATGTTTTGAGGCAAAACAAATTTGTAACACGCTCTAAATACACGATTGGTAATAAATGCGTTAGTAATTTTTCATCAGGTAGATACGGCTTAACGTCTCGTCAACAGCGTTGATATTGTAGACGGGACAAGTTGCTAGGAAATACAGGAAGAGGGAAGCAATCAACCATGGCCTGTAGCAAGGAACTATCCTAGCATTGGCTTCGAGAGATTTTGGGAAACTGTGGAAAATCGAAATCAGGATGGTCGTACCGGGATTTGAACCTATGTCCTCCCGAACGCGAGTCCACTGGCTCACCAACTGCGCTGCCTAGCTCGGTCTTCCCTCAGTTACTGTATCGTAAACAAAGGCCTGGAAAATCCGCACACAATTCATAACGGCACTAGCTAGAGTTCCAAAACTTTTACGTTTATGCTTCTTTATCAATTGGTCAATCTGTTATTCGACATCTGCTAGAAATTTCAGAGTTAATAACAAATAAATTTTAAAACATATGTCCAAACATCGCCTACCACTGTGATAGCAAGCAACTAATAAAGACTAGTAGAGATGCATTTAAGAACATTCCGTAGGAATAAACGTAAGACGGGGTTTCAATTATAAGTTCTTGCATTACCATACACTCTGAGATCAAAACATCGTGTTCGCCGAACGTCCAGAATATATTCAACATATACAGCAGACGCCTTAATATGAAGTTGTACAACCCCGAACGGACACATTCAGTAATTCCGACATGTAACCTGCCGTAGCATCATGTCCCACACGTGCTCGATGGAGCTGTGGTCTGACGACCTTGCGGACCAGGGCATACCGTGTAGAACACGCTGAGTGGCCATAGTGACATGGGGACGTGCGTTATCGTGCTGGAAGACTGGTTCCTGCTGTGTAGAGATATGGTCGGAGGACATGATCGCACTCGTCATGTTATCAAAGTGTCCGGCTTATGGCTCCCCATACCATAATCCCAGGTGTGTGTCTGGTATGGTGAATACACTATGGATTGACCCGCTCACTCACACGACCATCACTTTGTGCAAGCCAGAAACAGCTCTCATCGCTGAACGATGCTGTTATTTATTCGCCTCTAACGCACTCACTTCGATGAGGGAGTGTCGGGGTTAAACGTGCCAGAGGAAACAGCAGCACGTAAAACAACCTCTAGTCGATTGTTATTGTTGGTGCAGACACGTGGAGGGCCACAGTGGACTCTGTTGCTGTTGTGTCGGCGAGAGAGACCCGAGCGATCCTTCTGTCCGGGCACTCGTCGGTGCAGCGAGAGGGCCTTGTAGGCGGCTGTGGATCCCTGTCACCCGTCGTCTTCGCCACACTGTTACAAAATAAGCCTGCAAAATTACGGAAAATACCGGTTACAAATTATCCACGCATCCACCTTAAATTACGGTCTCTTACTTTTCTAATAACGTTCTCTCCGTAAATTTCACGTAAATATCCGTGATTTCACAGAGCGTGTCCGCAAACTTGCAAGTTGGTTTTTTTAACTGCTCTTTGTAATAAATGGTTAAAAAAAGTTTTACTTTCATTGTGTGAGTGATTCTATGTGTAAAAAATTACTACAACAAAAAAAATTGTCCGGTGGCAGGATTTGAACTTGGATAAAAATATAATTAACCAACACCTCATACATTTTTTTTTTGCCGCTGTACAGAGTGGGAGTGTCATTTATAAGTGTGTGGAAGTGACGTTTGACGAGTTGAAGTTAGACCGACCTCACCACAAATTCACAGTCCATATGTGCGCGACATGCAAACTGCAAATCTGCCGCGGAGGAACCGGGGCGCGAACTCCCGACCTCCCCCCCTCCCCCCAANGCCACTGAGCTGTGAGGGCAGAGCACTCACCTACCACGCTCTTACAAGAAGTAGCGTTATAAATACGGAATTCATGTAAAATCATGCATGTACCTCTTAGTTTGTATAAGATAATAACGGTAGAGTGAACACTCTTGAAAGCCATCTCATTTGGAGTAATAGTCAATAAACATATTTTATTTTAGCCTTAGACGTTAAATTCCTAGTGCGGAGGAATATGTACACTGTGTTTATTACTTACATGACAATACTTGTTTGAAAAAAGTTGTTAAAGAATTTAAAAAAATATATGAGCAGGCCAGATGCCCAAGTCAAAGTTAGCATGGGTAACACTTAACAACCAGTCATATATTTAAAAGTAAAGGGGTTATACAATTGCACCGGTAACAAGACATACATAGTCGCCAGTTACATTACAACATGTACGCGCTTGTATAAGTAAACACCGTCAGCCTAACACGACGGTCAGTAAACCGATTGTAAAAGATATGAAACCGTCCTGTTCATAAAAAACCCGTCACCTTACAAACAATGAAGGACTGGCATATATACGTAAGTACATTACGAACATTATATAACGAGTCGCTATATAAACATACATATACATATATGTCCCGATAGAGCCATAGCCCATAATAGTAATGTCAGTGTTGCTATTACGCCAACATGAGAAACACCGAATGATCACAGGGGTCAACCCCAAAAATGAGCACAATGCATCAAGTACGATACACATTACGCGACTTGTAAAGAGTGTCTTCCTTTGCTTGACACAAAACGACATACATTTAAACCATCAGTGGTGCAAGAAAGACGTCACTACAACGCGCCGGTGCGACACATATAACAAATAATTACTATAAAAGCAAATAGTAATAAACAATTAACAACCAGTGTATACTACGCGAGCATCGAGAGAAAAAATTACCATTGTGAAGAACAGGAACTATAAGAGGGCAACACTGCTACACTCTAATGCAACAAATATAAAAATTAAATGTAAAGAAAACCATTTATAAGCACTTACGAACTAGCGATATCACAAATGACACAAACTTCGTTTGCTGTATGCTGTGTTATATGATTATGGACAAGATCAGGCCATCCTGGATAGTACAACAGAATGGCAAACGACTTCCTTACGAACCGATCGAAACGATACCGTCAAATTCAGTAAAGCCAACACACACAACGTTAGCAGCAGAACCTTCACAGTTATCTTTAGACACGCATCATACTGAAACTATAAGGTCACCGTTTTACCTCTAAACGTAGACATTAATTTATTCAGTGCAGATGTTGCAAAAGAGGACATTTTGCTGTGAACAGTCGCTACGGATGTCTTATAACCGCTGGCACTTTGTAAATTCTGGGAAGAGTTTCAGTAGCCCCGTGCACATTAGGCAACCAATGATATAACAGCATGTGCCAGCAGCAGCCAATAGCATTGTCCAGAGAAATGTGATATCAGTATCGGTGCTAATTTGTGGAAGTGCACAGCATCAGCCACGATTTCACATATTCTGCAACATGTCAGACTAAATGAGTATAAAGTGTATTCGCGGTTTCTTCACACGATTTGAGCCAAACCTTTGGAAAACCACCCCATGAATGACATGTCTGTTTCCTAAATATGCCGTGTGTTACAAAGATTTCATACTTAATTTAACATAAACGTATATTAATTTTTATTAAATTTCATATTTATTTATATTTTCCCTGTACAATATATTTAAATTATAATTAACATAAATAATAACAGTAAGAAGATAGGTAGGCTGGTGCCATAAAGAGGGGTTAAATTGATTAGCAGAGGTGAGATTGATCACATGAAAATGTTCTATAAATATGAATGTCAGATATGGTACCTGACCTAAACATGTAGAGAAAACTGTCATCTCATCGATACCACCCCTGATGATCACTTTCACCCCACCTATGTGCCTCGCCTCAACATGTGATCATGGGATCATGTGATCAATTTCACCCCTGATGATCACTTTCACCCCACCTATGTGCCTCGCCTCAACATGTGATCATGGGATCATGTGATCAATTTCACCCCTGATGATCACTTTCACCCCACCTATGTGCCTCGCCTCAACATGTGATCATGGGATCATGTGATCAATTTCACCCCTGATGATCACTTTCACCCCACCTATGTGCCTCGCCTCAACATGTGATCATGGGATCATGTGATCAATTTCACCCCTGATGATCACTTTCACCCCACCTATGTGCCTCGCCTCAACATGTGATCATGGGATCATGTGATCAATTTCACCCCTGATGATCACTTTCACCCCACCTATGTGCCTCGCCTCAACATGTGATCATGGGATCATGTGATCAATTTCACCCCTGATGATCACTTTCACCCCACCTATGTGCCTCGCCTCAACATGTGATCATGGGATCATGTGATCAATTTCACCCCTGATGATCACTTTCACCCCACCTATGTGCCTCGCCTCAACATGTGATCATGGGATCATGTGATCAATTTCACCCCTGATGATCACTTTCACCCCACCTATGTGCCTCGCCTCAACATGTGATCATGGGATCATGTGATCAATTTCACCCCTGATGATCACTTTCACCCCACCTATGTGCCTCGCCTCAACATGTGATCATGGGATCATGTGATCAATTTCACCCCTGATGATCACTTTCACCCCACCTATGTGCCTCGCCTCAACATGTGATCATGGGATCATGTGATCAATTTCACCCCTGATGATCACTTTCACCCCACCTATGTGCCTCGCCTCAACATGTGATCATGGGATCATGTNAGCTGCTACTGTGTGCTGGCTTCATCCCGGCGTCCCGGGAAGTCTTGTTGAGGCGTCTCTCTCTCGACGACTTCATCGTCTGTCCCGCGATGTCTGGCGCGACCCCCGCGTTTCTGGAGTCATCCGGATTGACTGACTTCTCCACTTCCCTGCCGGACTATATCTCGAGGAATTCCCTACGTCATTGGCGACCCGACTTACGTCAAACTTCGGCGTGCGTCGATCAGGGGACGCAAGCCTCACGCGTTGGCGAGCGCCTCTCTCTGTCACCTGGCACGTGCGTTATTGGAAGGAACTATTCGGGTGACGTCAGTATGAGCATTTGACGCATGTTCCGGCAGATTGTGAAAACATCGCTCTGTTCTTTCTCTGGACGCGTCATGCGTCAATGTTATTAAAGTGAGTACACACGAATTCGGTGCGTTGCCCCTTTGGTGTAATTTTGCAGACTCGGTTAGGCTTTGTTTGTGTGAGGCGGAGGAANGTGAGTACACACGAATTCGGTGCGTTGCCCCTTTGGTGTAATTTTGCAGACTCGGTTAGGCTTTGTTTGTGTGAGGCGGAGGAATATCCTAAAAGTAGAAATTGAGAAGGGCTTCAGGAAAGGTGGAAGTAACCGTGAATCCACTATACACGGGACAGTGTGTTGAGGTCATGTTGAGGCGAGTCGCCGACGGAGGACAGCACGCTAGTTGAGCGCCTTGCGCGTAGAGGCGATGTGGCAAGTGGTAAGCAAGCAAGAGTCGGCCTTGGAGCTCATGCGCTGCAGCCTTAAGGAGGAAGTATCCTTGCCATGCTGGATTTACGTACATGCTTCCCTCCATAACGTATTGTTCGAAGTCAATATTTAAAAACCAAGCTATTCAAGACATACAAACATATGAACAGGTATTTCGAAACCAAACTTATTTTTATTGAATGATTTGTTCACATTTTTAACCATAATCAAGTATTAACTTATTATCTTTATATAATAATGTCAATACCACACGGGAAAATTCATGTATAACTCAAACAGTAGACTTAAAATAAATCGTTAAGCAGTTTTCTATATCATATCTGGCTTTGATTTTTGTGTCTGGTCATATATTTTCATTACGAAAATTTGTAAAAAAAAATCGAAGATGGAATGGATATGACGTCAAGATAGTAGTGAACACAGACAATACGAGGCCTACACGGCCAGACACTAGTCGGACAGTGCCTCAAGGTCACCCACTGTGTGACTCACCCTCGCAGTCTGGAGGTGGGCGTCGCTCGCATTCTCCGCCCAGTCACCGTGTCCACGACAGTCGATGCGTTGCACCTTAATGATAGTTATGGCCAGTACTGTACACAGTAAGGCGTCAGTGTCCGGCCTTCCTTGCGGCTAGTCTGATGTGTGGAGTTTCCTACACGTCCTCGACTTGCCAACCTCATCGAGCACACAGTACGTTGTCCACTGGCTGCAAGACAAGAGCTCAACACAAGTACAACACACGCCACAAGATTACGTCATTGAAACACTTGAACTTAGAAATTATAATGTGTTACCAAATGGGTTTAAAGCTTTGATTATACTGTATGGTTTTACAAGTGCAATTTTATGTTCTAATATTTTTTGTTCTTAATATTAGGATATCAAAATTATTTAGATGCGTTTTTAAAAACCCAGTCAGCAGTTTCGGTTGAAAGGTATTTCGGTTGACGCGGTTTCTGATAATGAAGGTTCTACTGTAATTGTTATGGCCACATATTTTTGGAGGAAATATTCACTTGAAGACTAGACACGAATGCCATGTGGCATACATGCACTTTTCCTTTGGTTATTGGCGTCGTGTCTTTATCAGGAGACAGTTCCTTACCTGACTGAGACAATCACAATAACGTAACTCCGACTATGGGTGTCCGTTATTCGTGGGCAGACACCTGCACTGAGAGACATTTCAAAATCATCCAATCACGAGAGTGGATCTGAGCTCTAGTGTTTTGCAGTACAAGTAGTCCTGAAATATTTNACTCTGCACTGAGTGACATTTCAAAATCATCCAATCACGAGAGTGGATCTGAGCTCTAGTGTTTTGCAGTACAAGTAGTCCTGAAATATTTTCACGAAAAGAAGGTGGCTATGGAACTAATTACTGTCATTGTTTCTTTTCCAAAGTTGTCAACCAATAGCGAAGCAGGCACGCCGCCCACTGCTCGGATGTCTAGCATGCGCGAACTACACCCGGCTGAGCTCGCGACGGCAGTTGACGTAAGATGCGTGGACATGGGGCGCCTTATTTGCGAGGCGTTGCGTCTGCCGGCGCGTGGCGTCATTTCCGGCACAGTTTGGACGCAGAGTGCAGGACGGTTGCCAGGGGAGCGACTTGTAGCGCGAGGCAAACACATGAGTCGCGCGATCTGCTCCGGCGAGGGCAACGACCGATATAAATACACCAGCGTCTCTGGCGGCTACGTCAAACTAAGAATCAGCTTTCTACTATAAAAGACCGGCCGGGGGTTTTAAATCAATTCTCGTCCAGTCTATAATTAAACCTGCTTATTCAAAATACCTTAAAAAATGTACGTGACTAGGTTGCAGCCTCACTGCTACCTCCTCCCACGATCTCTGTGCAGGCAGAGTCGGAGGGAGGTTAAATGTTAATGGGGACCAGGGCTTGCTGGGGAAACCCGGCTTGCTCTAACATCAAAGCGAGCTAGGCTCAGGATGACAATTTTACGGGTTTGATGCGGGGAGGGGGTTAGCATCTCTTTTCCGCCTCGTTTCAAATTAAAGACAACTGGGTGGACAAGGGCCGGCCCTTCACGGGGTTTGTACTATCCCCGCGCTGAGGAGCTTCCTCCGGTAATGCAAAGCGGCGGCTACATCAAAGGCAGTATTGTTCCCTTGAGGAAGTTTCTCCAACTGCCGTGCGTAGACCTACATGCTGTTGGAAATGTCCACATATGCACGGGGAATTATGGAAATGTACAGTGAACGCTTTCGACAAGACGCTAGCACAGAATAAACGATAATAAACGCTGTTTACGGTTATTTGGCGACTTTTAAAACCAACTTGTGAAAGATATCCCTGCCTCTATATCTGCATATACTTTGACGGGCGGATGGAGAGTAGTACCATGTATTATCGTTCATTTAAAATTTTCGGGTAAAATTTGTGAGTACTGAAATTATTTATTTTTCTTCTGTTTATTTTTGACGCAAATAGACGTAAGAATAAGAAAATTTGTAAAATATTTACTTCTTTAATAATTTCTCATTTTCACTTGACCAACCCCTAAGTTAAGTGATGAAGCCCACAGCAATGTTGTTTCACATACGGCGGAAGAATAAACAATGTGTTGAGTTGAGAGATTTGGGAGGCTCTTATCAACGAGGTGTTGAGAGTCGATGAGTGTGAAATGAGGCGAGAATGGAGCAGCGCTGAAATGGGGTAGGGGAAACAGGAGTTCCCCGAGAAAACTAGCCGACCAGCGGCATCGTCCAGCAAGATTCCCATTTTTGAAAGTCCTGGAGTGACACGGCAGGGGATGGAATCCGGTTCGCCTTGGTGGGAGGCGAGCTGTCTAACCCNAAAAAATGTACGTGACTAGGTTGCAGCCTCACTGCTACCTCCTCCCACGATCTCTGTGCAGGCAGAGTCGGAGGGGGGTTAAATGTCAATGGGGACCAGGGCTTGCTGGGGAAGCCCGGCTTGCTCTAACATCAAAGCGAGCTAGGCTCAGGATGACAATTTTACGGGTTTGATGCGGGGAGGGGGTTAGCATCTCTTTTCTGCCTCGTTTCAAATTAAAGACAACTGGGTGGACAAGGGCCGGCCCTTCACGGGGTTTGTACTATCCCCGCGCTGAGGAGCTTCCTCCGGTGATGCAAAGCGACGGCTACTTCAAAGTCAGTATTGTTCCCATAAGGAAGTTTCTCCAACTGCCGTGCGTAGACCTACATGCTGTTGGGAATGTCCACATATTCACGGGGAATTATGGAAATGTACATTGAACGCTTTCGACAAGACGCTAGCACAGAATAAACGATAATAAACGCTGTTTACGGTTATTTGGCCACTTTTAAAACCAACTTGTGAAAGATATCCCTGCCTCTATATCTGCATATACTTTGACGGGCGGATGGAGAGTAGTACCATGTATTATCGTTCATTTAAAATTTTCGGGTAAAATTTGTGAGTACTGAAATTATTTATTTTTATTCTGTTTATTTTTGACGCAAATAGACGTAAGAATGAGCAAATTTGTAAAATATTTACTTTTTTAATTATTTCTCATTTTCACTTGACCAACCCCTAAGTTAAGTGATGAAGCCCACAGCAATGTTGTTTCACATACGGCGGAAGAATAAACAATGTGTTGAGTTGAGAGATTTGGGAGGCTCTTATCAACGAGGTGTTGAGAGTCGATGAGTGTGAAATGAGGCGAGAATGGAGCAGCGCTGAAATGGGGTAGGGGAAACAGGAGTTCCCCGAGAAAACCTGCCGACCAGCGGCATCGTCCAGCAAGATTCCAATTTTTGAAAGTCCTGGAGTGACACGGCAGGGGATGGAATCCGGTTCGCCTTGGTGGGAGGCGAGCTGTCTAACCCCTCCTGGTATAACCTTGTAATAGGTATCGGCCACCAGGAGGGGAGGTTTGGTGAGAAAAGCGCCGGTTCCACCAGGAACTTGTCTAAGAGCTCAGCTACCACGACCCCTAAACAATGTGATTATAAGAAGAGTTATCAGAAGAGCACACTTTACTGTGAACAGCCTATACAGAAGTGAAGTAGCAGCCTATTACGCGAACTGCAGTCGCACACGACACCAATAAGGCGTCACTAGCCAGCAACACGTCGGACGTGACGTAACAAAGTGCAACAGCTGATGAAATTTTCATGCCTTTACAGGATTATATTAATGATTCGTACCAAGCCTGTTGGAAATAATGGTTTCACTACATGGTTTGGCTCAGAGTCGAAAGTGTTAAGGTGACGTCTTTCTAAATGGCATACTAATGACATGAATTTCTGGTTTCATCAGTAACACTATTAAATGTCGAAATAAANTGACGTCTTTCTAAATGGCATACTAATGACATGAATTTCTGGTTTCATCAGTAACACTATTAAATGTCGAAATAAAATAATTTGTTAATATTTGTTTAATTTTTCCTGAGGCATTACTTAGTAATAAAATTATTTTAATGGCCCTCATTTTGAAAACAAGCATAAAGCTTGGTTAAACGTAAAAATCGTGTTTCATAAGTACTACAGGTTTATCGAGAATGTGGAATTCTATACATTGAGTATACGGAAACGAGCTCAGTAATAAAATAAAAGGAAATTAAGCTCCATACAAACCAAACACAGAATATTTCTGAACTTCGAACAGCTTCAAGTTTCGAGAACGAACAATACGGAAGAAGGAATAATCGCTCAGATACATGATTAGAGACGATGTGAAATCGCGAAAATATTTCGAAACAATATGTATTCTATGAAAATCTAACTAGTTTATTCTTTCATAAATGGATAAACGAGGTTTTGACTCAACTAAGTTGTTTGCAGTCCAATCACAAACGTTATGCATTATAGTATCACAAACCTCATTGTCCCAGTGAACTGGGGTAGTAGCTCATACATGCATGATGTCTAATAAGGAAAGAAAACTGTCGGACATGTGTACAGTAAGTTGAATCCTAGCAAAGTCAACTTTTCCCGCAATAAATCATCATCTCTATACATGACGTATTCAGGAAACAACCAAATACGTCATATGTGGGGCGACTTTTAAAAAGGTTAGATTCAAAAAGTGTGAAGAAATGGTGAACAGACTATACACAGAAATGAAATACCGTGACAGCTCTTTTTTGTTGATGTAACTATGCAGTGAGAGACTGCGCGAGGCTCTGGAACAGGTGTTTGTGTGTGATTGGCTGTTGCGTGCTGAGAAGAATGCACTACCGGCTAAGTTGTCTTCTTATCAAGTATACAAATATGCGCTGGCCTACGTACGACTCGCAGATAATGCGGAGTGAGCAGTCCTTCTTACAGCAGACAATATGCAGCCGTGCATACAGCATGCCGCTCATTGGCTGCGACAGCCAGATAATGCGGAGTAAGCAGTCCTTCTTACAGCAGACAATATGCAGCCGAGCATACAGCATGCAGCTCATTGGCTACGACAGCCAGATAATGCGGAGTAAGCAGTCCTTCTTACAGCAGACAATATGCAGCCGAGCATACAGCATGCAGCTCATTGGCTACGACAGCCAGATAATGCGGAGTAAGCAGTCCTTCTTACAGCAGACAATATGCAGCCGAGCATACAGCATGCAGCTCATTGGCTACGACAGCCAGATAATGCGGAGTAAGCAGTCCTTCTTACAGCAGACAATATGCAGCCGAGCATACAGCATGCAGCTCATTGGCTACGACAGCCAGATAATGCGGAGTAAGCAGTCCTTCTTACAGCAGACAATATGCAGCCGAGCATACAGCATGCAGCTCATTGGCTACGACAGCCAGATAATGCGGAGTAAGCAGTCCTTCTTACAGCAGACAATATGCAGCCGAGCATACAGCATGCAGCTCATTGGCTACGACAGCCAGATAATGCGGAGTAAGCAGTCCTTCTTACAGCAGACAATATGCAGCCGAGCATACAGCATGCAGCTCATTGGCTGCGACAGCCAGATAATGCGGAGTAAGCAGTCCTTCTTACAGCAGACAATATGCAGCCGAGCATACAGCCTGCAGCTCATTGGCTGCGACAGCCAGATAATGCGGAGTAAGCAGTCCTTCTTACAGCAGACAATATGCAGCCGTGCATACAGCATGCAGCTCATTGGCTACGACAGCCAGATAATGCGGAGTAAGCAGTCCTTCTTACAGCAGACAATATGCAGCCGAGCATACAGCATGCAGCTCATTGGCTATGACAGAGAAACAAGTGTTGTGTCGATTTAAGAACAGCACGAGTCGTACATTCTTTTATTTGCAACACCTGGAAGTGGGTCTGAAATGGTTAAGTGGCAGAAGAATTCTTTAGAAAAGCTTTTACACTGGACTCAGAGCGGTTTGTATTGCTACAAGCCGCAGGAGCGGCGAATGCCAGTTCATGACGTCTTAATAATAATAATATAAGAACTGCAGTGTATTTTTTTATTCACAAAACTATTACGTACACATTAACATCCTAATTACCACATTAATTTATAATTACTGGTGTTGCAAATTAAAAATGTTTCTATGCGTACTGTACTAACGCTGGCAAAGAACTTGCTTCGTTATCACAGCCGATAAGTTGTAGGCTCTGTGCTCTGTGCTCTGTGCTCTGTGCTCAGTGATATGAACCAGTCATACCTTAGAGCACACTGTTTAGGAATCATTAGAGAGGCGGGAATTTCGCGAATTCATAGGAGGACACGTTAAACTTCAACCATGTATACATTTCAGTTTCTGTTTCCATTGGACCACAAGGCGTAAGCCACGCCTTAGACGGCTTTCGCTCAATGACAAGGGAAACAAGCACTGAATGCTGTGCTTCCTGGTCTAGAGTAACAGCCAATGAACAACTAACTGAAGCTCGAGCACACATAGTTTCGTGGAGTCTAGCTTGTTGCCAAGTGAGTCCGCAACATTTCCGGGTCTCAAGGAATCCGTTACTTACACTGAGCCGCGCAGAGTACAGTACCGGTCAAATATAAGCTTCCTGTGCAACATGTTGACGTTTGTCTACAGTGGACATTAAAGGTTAAAATATCTATCTCCATAATTACTGTTGTTATTTTCAGTGAGCGCTATATTAAATGTTTACGTCAATTCTTATTAAAGTCATTATATAAGTCCCTATATAAGTTACAGTCACTTAATTCACACTCTTTTTTTTTGACATATTCAATATCTCTATTGCCACACTTCTAAATGCCTTGCACTCACGCATCCAGTTCAGTAGTCCCGTCTGCCAGTGTCACTCTTCACTGTGCCGATGCTCGCAGTCCACAGACTTCACTCCCGCTGGTCACTCTCGCCGCTACTCGACGCTCTGCTGGCTCGTCGTTTCGCTGTCTTCGCACACCTGGTGCTTAAGGCAGCACAATCATACAAATTTTAAAACTGTAGACTGTCGGCTCAGAGGCCCGTCGCGGCTTAAGTAGTCTCGCTGGACCTATCTGGAAGGTTCCCCGCATCTCGCGTACCACACACAGAGAGAGAGAGTGAGAGAGAGAGAGAGAGAGAGAGGCTAGGGCATTTACTACAACATTCTTTCGTAGCTTACTCCTAAAATTCAATCTGCGTATGTTTAGGAGCACCACGAGTCACGATATGCTTATCACGACGGCGGCATGCCTTTGGAAATCTCCGCGCGCTCTTGGGTTACGAACTTGGTCTTCGCTCGCTCGAGGCCAAGGAAGCGAGGCAAGGCAATGAGCGTGTAACTGTTTGCATATATACAGCCATGTCATTTGCATACTTTGTTTATTTCAGCAAAAAATTGCAGNCCACTTGACGCTCTGCTGGCTCGTCGTTTCGCTGTCTTCGCACACCTGGTGCTTAAGGCAGCACAATCATACAAACTCTAAAACTCTAGACTGTCGGCTCAGAGGCCCGTCGCGGCTTAAGTAGTCTCGCTGGACCTATCTGGAAGGTTCCCCGCATCTCGCGTACCACACACACACACAGAGAGAGAGAGAGAGAGAGAGAGGCTAGGGCATTTACTACAACATTCTTTCGTAGCTAACTCCTAAAATTCAATCTGCGTATGGTTAGGAGCACCACGAGTCACGATATGCTTATCACAACGGCGGCATGCCTTTGGAAATCTCCGCGCGCTCTTGGGTTACTAACTTGGTCTTCGCTCGCTCGAGGCCAAGGAAGCGAGGCAAATCAATGAGCGTGTAACTGTTTGCATATATACAGCCATGTCATTTGCATACTTTGTTTATTTCAGCAAAAAATTGCAGNCAATGAGCGTGTAACTGTTTGCATATATACAGCCATGTCATTTGCATACTTTGTTTATTTCAGCAAAAAATTGCAGCATGTTTGCCCAAAATATTTAATAAGATAGTAACAATATTTCTGAATGTATAAAAATGCTAATGCCCTTTAATTGATATGTCTACGATACGAATGAGGAAAATACGTGTCATAAAACTTTATGGTCTTTAAAAATTGCTCCAACTTTTTAAGGCACTCTTAAATGGTACTTTTTATCATTCGACATAAATTTTGTGAAAAACTATCTACAAAGATGTTTTTACAACGTCTAACAACATAAACAGTTTTGTAATTAAGTAATTTTTTCTCTCACAAGAAAATAACATACCGTTAGCAGAATTTTAATCCCTACACAAATATGGACGCATATTTTATCAGAATACCGAAGATACAATAACTTGCCGACGACAATGTCCTTCATGACATGACATTCTCAGTTTAGAGGGCGCCGCCTTCCTGGAGCTGATTAGCGCGTTTGAGGCTTGAAAGCCAGCGAGTGATAAGGGCGATAATGCCACGCGGACCTGGTACTGCATCACTCTTAAGCACAATGCTCTGTATTGACGTGCCGTAATTCCGTCGTCCTGCTCTTACTATACGACTTCAAACTGCGACCCTGCNAGCACAATGCTCTGTATTGACGTGCCGTAATTCCGTCGTCCTGCTCTTACTATACGACTTCAAACTGCGACCCTGCAATTTTACTGCTGGAAAGTCTGAAGCAAAGTTAAAGTGCAGGTCCGTATACTCTTATAGTGTCGCATGTTTCCGGCCAATATGTCACGAGATACAACCGTGTGAAGAAGCAGATTTTAGNAGCACAATGCTCTGTATTGACGTGCCGTAATTCCGTCGTCCTGCTCTTACTATACGACTTCAAACTGCGACCCTGTAATTTTACTGCTGGAAAGTCTGAAGCAAAGTTAAAGTGCAGGCCCGTATACTCTTATAGTGTCGCATGTTTCCGGCCAATATGTCACGAGATACAACCGTGTGAAGAAGCAGATTTTAGNCCGTATACTCTTATAGTGTCGCATGTTTCCGGCCAATATGTCACGAGATACAACCGTGTGAAGAAGCAGATTTTAGCTATGTTGGAGGGAAAGGAAATAGCTATTATAACAAGCGTGATGTATTGGGAGTACAACTCGTCCCTCGTCTGAGGTATTTTATTTTCGTATACCGTTAAAACGAGGACAATTTTCAGTTTCTATGGTAATGTTTCAGGGCTTCAAATGTTGCTGAATGTTACACACGCCAGCTGCTAATTTTTAATGTTTGAATAACTAAGTGTGAGTAACATGGATATGCTAACTGCCGCAGAAACGATAATGTTATGGTTACAGTGAGGCGAAGAAATGTTCATGTAGGGTCGGCATTGTTGGTTCTCGAAACCCGAGACTGTAGGAAGAAACGAGACATTCCTCCTTTGGTATTTACGGAACTCAGCTCCGTATTCGTCATTACGGATCATATTTCCCTATATTAACTGTGTATTTAAGCCTACTATACGTGTCGTACTTACGATGACAAATAACATGTTTCGCTACCACAATAAACAAGCTGCAGACTTTGTATTGGCTGGACAGTGATATGAACCAGTCACGGCGTAGAGCAGAAGCGCGGTTCACGAACCAGTCACCAACATCAATAGGCTGTACACTTTAGATAAGAATCAGTGATTTGAATCAGTGGAATTATATTACTGAACATTAACTTGATGAGCTGATTGGCGATTCAGTGGAATTCACAGACGTTATACTGCCAACCCCGTGCAGTTCGCTAGGAAACAGTAGAAATTATTATTTGATTAGTGAACACCAGCTGCTATAATGATCAGTGATCAGTGATTCAAGTGAAGCAGTTTCAAAAGTTCTGCAGTCGAATTTCCTGATTTCAAACAGTTTTAAGTGTTTTTATTTTAGAGTGTAGAGTACCGGTCAAATACGTGAAGCACGTAGACAAATGTCTAAAATGGGAACGAAAGATTTAAGAATACAGAAATAAAAGGCTACTTATACCGCGAATTAGAACTGCACACGCTAGCAAAATGGCGTCACTGACCAGCAAGTATACTGACAAAAAGATTTTGTTGTTTCAAAAAAATTTGTTTGCCACAACCAAATCATTTATTTGTAAAGGGGCAGTAAAATATTTTGTTGTTGAAACTTAATTAATTTGTTGCTTTATTCGTTTGCAACAAACTTTTTTCTTGTTTGCCGTTCAACCATTTATTTTTTGTTACTTCTACCCAATATTTTGTTGCAATACCAAATTGTTGTCCCAACCATAATTTGTCAAATATCTTGTTGCCCTTACAAAACATATGTTGGTGCCGCGGTGGGTGAACGGTAAACCTGCCCCCCCCCCCC
>NQII01007497.1:75984-91648 GCA_002778355.1 Clitarchus hookeri
CTTCAATAATGAAGCGTTCAATCCCCGGCCGGGTCGCTCCCGGATTTTCGCATGTGGAAATCGTGCTGGACGATGCCGATGGTCGGTGAATGTTCTAGGGGATATCTCGTTTCCCGCCTTTTAATTCCGGTGCTGCTCCATACTCGCCTCATTCATTCTCGTTGGCTCTCAAGATCTCGCTGTTAATAGCCGCTCAAATCTCTTCACTCCAAATATATTGTTGGCCCTAGNATTCTCGTTGGCTCTCAAGATCTCGCTGTTAATAGCCGCTCAAATCTCTTCACTCCAAATATATTGTTGGCCCTAGCAAATCTTGTCTTTGTATTGCATTACAGTTGTTACGAGGTAATGCGCACAAGTTTATTAGTCGGTTGTTGTGTCGAGACCATAATGAGGCAGAGAGATGGCGGCAATGCAGGCTGGGCCCGGGTTGTGAGTGAACAAGTGGCGGAGCAGTGAGGGGGGTCGTGGCGCGGAGGCGATGTCCTCCTACAGTATCGACCCAGGACGCCGTGTCCTGCCCTGCCCGCCGCCCCGAGTCCTGGGGACGTCACCTCCTGCAGTCCTCGCCCGCTCTACAACAGCCCACCTCCTGGACCACGGCTAGTCTCGTCCTTCCGCTGCTAACTCACCACGTGGGCACTGTGAGGGTCGCCGCCTAACCCGCTCACTCACCGGCCTAATGTTGCACGCGAAGGACACTTATGGCCAGTGCCGCGCACAGCTAGGAATCTGTACCCAATACCTAAAGAGTCTTCCCAACGAGCACAGACTGTTCAAAGTACCTTATTATGATTGCACTGTGTATATTGCCAACCATGAGACTAAATAAAATCACACACTCACAAACCCAGCAAGACATAAACGAAAAAAACATTTTACAACACCACACAAAGATAAATAGGAAAAGCTGTTGCCCTGTCAAAAAAATGTATATATATGTGTGTGTGTGTGTGTGTGTGTGTGTGTGTGTGTGTGTGCATTACTAAAGCAACACAAAAATGGACGAACAACTTGTTAATTACAAAACAGGACAGACAACAAAGTAAACCAAAAGAAAGGACAAAAATTACAAAAACGAGAACACGACACATGTGAACAAACAGTGCAAAAACAATATCAGTTGACACAGTTGAACAAAAAAAACTAAAAACTCCCACACAAAAATAGGACAAATAAATACATTGAATCAAATCACAAGTCAGTAAAATATATTACTTGTCATATTATGAATCCAAATAATGTAACTCTACGAACAACATAGGAACCACAAAAATAACGGGAGAAAAGAATACATAAACCAACAGAGGGGACACAAAACGAAAAAAAAATTATAACAATAATAATTACTAGTATCGTCACACATTTTAAATCGAATCCTTGAAAAATCACCCGTGTTTGGCGTGTTTGGTTGTTTCCCAAATATCTCATGTATCACAAGCGTTTTATACTTATGTTCAAATTAAAGTATCTTTATTTTGTTTAAATTTAATTATTAAATATATTTTACAAATAAATTTTAATATTTCATTTAGGGATGATGGCGAAGGACAAAATAAGCGAAATGAGGCAGGGAATGGTGACCGGAAATTTGTTAGTCAAAAGTTATAGTCGAAAAACCTGGCGAAGCGTAAGTAAAACATCCTGTTCTGTTTTACTGACATCATACATACCACGATAAGTTAAACAATTTTTACAGGAGATGTTCTAAATGGTGGCCTTCAGCACCAAGGCAGGCATGACAGATGTTCTGACTCATTCGTTGTAACATCGCTGGTGACGTTCTGATGACATCACAGGCACCAAGGATTCTTGCCAGCAGGTCGTCTTTATTAAGTACCGGTGTCTCGTAGACCAGACCCTACTGGTAGAATGCCATCAGGATGAGATCAGGCGAACGCGCTGGCCAAGGAAAAGGACATCCTCATCCTATCCACCTTTGCGGGTTCATCTCGATACCATAGTTTGGCTTCCCTGCTATTTCCATTTGCTTGCCCGTACACAAACACCATATAGGCAAGTTTCTCAACCGAGTAACCGAGTACTCAATTTCGATTTTCAGTGTTCACTGACGAAACACACACAGCATTATGGAAGTAGGTAACAGGCCTCTGGCTTCTTCCATGCAGACTTCAACAGCCAGTCTTGCCACGTTTTTTGCCTATAACTTGTTACTAAAACCATTTCCGGTCTACCATTATCTACCTCATTTCGCTTATTTCGTCCNAAAATTACAAAAACGAGAACACGACACATGTGAACAAACAGTGCAAAAACAATATCAGTTGACACAGTTGAACAAAAAAAACTAAAAACTCCCACACAAAAATAGGACAAATAAATACATTGAATCAAATCACAAGTCAGGAAAATATATTACTTGTCATATTATGAATCCAAATAATGTAACTCTACGAACAACATAGGAACCACAAAAATAACGTGAGAAAAGAATACATAAACCAACAGAGGGGACACAAAACGAAAAAAAATTATAACAATAATAATTACTAGTATCGTCACACATTTTAAATCGAATCTTTGAAAAATCACCCGTGTTTGGTTGTTTCCCAAATATCTCATGTATCACAAGCGTTTTATACTTATGTTTAAATTAAAGTATCTTTATTTTGTTTAAATGTAATTATGAAATATATTTTAAAAATAAATTTTAATATTTCATTTAGGGATGATGGCGAAGGACAAAATAAGCGAAATGAGGCAGGGAATGGTGACCGGAAATTTGTTAGTCAAAAGTTATAGTCGAAAAACCTGGCGAAGCGAAAGTAAAACATCCTGTTCTGTTTTACTGACATCATACATACCACGATAAGTTAAACAATTTTTACAGGAGATGTTCTAAATGGTGGCCTTCAGCACCAAGGCAGGCATGACAGATGTTCTGACTCATTCGTTGTAACATCGCTGGTGACGTTCTGATGACATCACAGGCACCAAGGATTCTTGCCAGCAGGTCGTCTTTATTAAGTACCGGTGTCTCGTAGACCAGACCCTACTGGTAGAATGCCATCAGGATGAGATCAGGCGAACGCGCTGGCCAAGGAAAAGGACATCCTCATCCTATCCACCTTTGCGGGTTCATCTCGATACCATAGTTTGGCTTCCCTGCTATTTCCATTTGCTTGCCCGTACACAAACACCATATAGGCAAGTTTCTCAACCGAGTACTCAATTTCGATTTTCAGTGTTCACTGACGAAACACACACAGCAGTATGGAAGTAGGTAACAGGCCTCTGGCTTCTTCCATGCAGACTTCAACAGCCAGTCTTGCAACGTTTTTTGCCTATAACTTGTTACTAAAACCATTTCCGGTCTACCATTATCTACCTCATTTCGCTTATTTCGTCCNACGTTTTTTGCCTATAACTTGTTACTAAAACCATTTCCGGTCTACCATTATCTACCTCATTTCGCTTATTTCGTCCTCCATCACCCCTCAAAGTTTGTCTTATCATCACGAAAACTACCTGTATATAGTTAATTTACGGCAAAAGCTCTAAATTGCTCGTGTTCGTGGCATTGAATTGAAGATGTTACAAATGATTGTGCAAAATATAATTCATTATTACAATAACATATTCTCTAAATAAAATATGTTATTACTACGTCATACAGGATATTTTGAAGTCCCCACGAAGCAAAATTTGCCTTCTATAATATTCCGTTTACAAACAGTAAGAGCGAAAATAACGCCTTTCTCAAAATTTCCCGAAAATCTGCTGAATTAAACATGACAAAACATACCAGCCAAATCAGTACTAATTTTGTTTTATATGTAATATTGGTTTGTTACAGATTTTATAATTCAAACTAGAACTTCTTTGTTTGTTGAGTATGTCTGATATAGCCAAATAATTTTTGAGTAAATCGCACAGTCGACATAAAGAATTATACTTAAATTGAAACACTAACAATAGTTAAACACTCGTTATTTGGTTCTTCAGCATATTACTACACTATTTTGAAGAAGCTATACTTGCCATCTTGCAACACTAAAATGCAACTCACAATTGTTCAGAATCCACATAAGTTACAGCCAGTTCATTAAAATAGATTTTTTTATTCCATCTAACACATTGCAATTTTTGTATATAAATATCAATATATTCAATACTCTAGGACCATAAGTTTACAATTCTTATGGAAGAGATGAAAATAAAATGGGACACATGAAAACCATTTAACGAAGTCCCAAACACTCTGTAAATAGTTGACAAGTCTATGTAACAGTGGCGTTACGTCTAGCACACCGAGTACTGCTCTCCAGTCGCACGCGCTAACAAAATGTTGGAACGCTGTTCGCCAATCAGCGTCTGGTAACGTACCCCCCCTTCCCCCCATCCCATCACAACCCAGCCAATAGCGTGCGCTGCGCAGAGCAGTAGCCAATCAGACTCGACGCCCGTTTCCGGAGCCAATAAGAGAATGCGTACGAACGCATCATAAGAATAGCCACGCCACTTCGTCTGCGTGTACTTATAAAAACTATGTGCCTAGGATATAAACACGTTTTTAATTAAAAATTTAAATAGTTATATGCTTTGTAGATAGACGAGCTTTAGGCCTAACCAGTTTTTCGTTGTTCGTAGATAATCATGGCGGAGACAATTATAATTAAACCAAACTAGGTAACCATTAACGGTTACTATCAACCTTCCTGAAGCCAGGATATTCCTCCGTGTCATGCAAATAATGTAGAAAATTACACCAAAACTATAATGCACGGCATACGTGCGGGCTCAGAGAATTAATATTTTGCAAAGAACTATTTGATACTAGGCATTACAAACATTCCTATTTTCTTCCTCTTTTATTCATATTAATTATGAATTAAAAGTTACGATTTACCGATAAAACATTAGAAACAGTTTAATTNTTCTTCCTCTTTTATTCATATTAATTATGAATTAAAAGTTACGATTTACCGATAAAACATTAGAAACAGTTTAATTAAACCTAAAGTAGTGTTTTTTTTATGTTAACACAAGTATAAAACCCGTATGATACATGACATATTTAGGAAATAACCAAGCACGTCTTACGTGGGGTGATTTTTTTACAAGTTTGGTTCAAACAGCGTGAAGAAACCACGAATAGAGTGTAGGAATGAAGTCAATGAATTCTGGAATGTTTCGTTCTCTGTGTCAATTGCAGTGGACATGTTGCAGAGGAAGGAAATTATGACAAGAGCTATACATAGCTAGGCTCGTTGTCCAATGCAGTCAGTTTCTTCGATATACATCATGTGATTTGTGGACATTTCGACAGCTCTAGTTTGTAAGTGGGCCTCACAATGTCCCTCAAGTACGAAGCGTATGTGTCACTGGTTGCGTGAATGAAGTTGGTGTTGAAGCAGGATTAGTACAGCTCTAACCAAAATATTATTCAATTGCAAAACTTGAAACCATAAATTGTGCGGGACTAAAATGGTTAGTGTTTAATAACTACGTTGTAGATGTCATTAAAAATTAATTGTTTTATTTGTTATTTGCGATTATATTTTTTTGAAAATTCGGTGTACTAAAGTGACGAGGTTCATGTCAATATTTCACCATTTTCTACTTCCTGGCGCCATTATTTTCGGAGATTAATGGACTTGTTGAATTTTAGTACTACTAAGTGAGTGTGGTATCTTGTAGAATGTGGCAATACCGTCTCAAGTTCATTTTTCAGGTAAAAAAGTATTCCACTGCTTCACACCTGCAAGTAAAGTTGAGTGGTGTATCTACACTCCACGAATTTTCATATCCACCACTAGGTGTCAGCAATTTTGCTTTGCATCTCCCATAGGCCATTTACATCTAGCGTGGTTTAAATGACAATAAAAGTAGGCTATATATTCCTCAGAATCGCAGAATATTTAAGAATACAGAAGTTAAACATTGGNTTCTTCCTCTTTTATTCATATTAATTATGAATTAAAAGTTACGATTTACCGATAAAACATTAGAAACAGTTTAATAAAACCTAAAGTAGTGTATGTTTATGTTAACACAAGTATAAAACCCGTATGATACATGACATATTTAGGAAATAACCAAGCACATCCCACGTGGGGTGATTTTTTTACAAGTTTGATTCAAACAGCGTGAAGAAACCACGAACAGACTATAGGAATGAAGTCAATGCATTCTGGAATGTTTCGGTCTCTGTGTCAATTGCAGTGGACATGTTGCAGAGGAAGGAAATTATGACAAGAGCTATACATAGCTAGGCTCGTTGTCCAATGCAGTCAGTTTCTTCGAAATACATCATGTGATTTGTGGACATTTCGACAGCTCTAGTTTGTAAGTGGGCCTCACAATGTCCCTCAAGTACGAAGCGTATGTGTCACTGGTTGCGTGAATGAAGTTGGTGTTGAAGCAGGATTAGTACAGCTCTAACCAAAATATTATTCAATTGCAAAACTTGAAACCATAAATTGTGCGGGACTAAAATGGTTAGTGTTTAATAACTACGTTGTAGATGTCATTAAAGTTTAATTGTTTTATTTGTTATTTGCGATTATATTTTTTTGAAAATTCGGTGTACTAAAGTGACGAGGTTCATGTCAATATTTCACCATTTTCTACTTCCTGGCGCCATTATTTTCGGAGATTAATGGACTTGTTGAATTGTAGTACTACTTAGGTGAGTGTGGTATCTTGTATAATGTGTCAATACCGTCCCGAGTTCATTTTTCAGGTAAAAAAGTATTCCACTGCTCACACCTGCAAGTAAAGTTGAGTGGTGTATCTACACTCCACGAATTTTCATATCCACCACTAGGTGTCAGCAACTTTGCTTTGCATCTCCCATAGGCCATTTACATCTAGCGTGTTTTAAATGACAATAAAAGTAGGCTATATATTCCTCAGAATCGCAGAATATTTAAGAATACAGAAGTTAAACATTGGNTTTAAATGACAATAAAAGTAGGCTATATATTCCTCAGAATCGCAGAATATTTAAGAATACAGAAGTTAAACATTGGCGTGTTCGACCGGCAATATTACGGGGTGACATTGACTAGTGAGCACCTGATGACTAGCATATGAGAGACGGAAACCCGACCAACAGGAATTTCCCCCAGTACGTAACAACCAATCAGCAAAGACGCCTCATTTTTAACGAAACTATTTCCATACAAAATATAATTGAATATCCTACGCACATTCCTGCAGTGTTCATTTTAAATGGTTGTAGGTCTTTGTAATAAGGAGTTTTGATATCTGACTGGCCAATCAGAATTACGTTACTCCAGTTAGATGTGATACGTGGACGGACGCCTAAAAGAGTATCAGTTAAAACCATTGAACAGAGAAAGTGTATCTGAGATAAAACGTTTTGAAGCAAAACTATACTAGATATATTATAGCGAAAGTCGTGTGTCCCTACCAATCAGACACACAGTCCGTTTCCAGTGCATCGCGTGTACCCAATCAGCGAGCAAGTTGTATTAGTCAGACTTGTGTAACCACAGCACATAGAGGCTACATTCGCAAGGGTATCCGGGGAGTGGAAGTATTGTCCAAAGAAGTGGTAAGAGCGACAGTCCTGCGCTTGGATTTGTACTTATATAGTTTATTCGCAGTATCGTAACATTCTATGAACCAGACCTGTGAAAAATCACCATGTGTGTCGTGTTCGGTTATTTCGCAAATACGTCATGTATCACAAGCGTTTTATACTTCTCTTCACAAAGAACTATTTAANTGTCGTGTTCGGTTATTTCGCAAATACGTCATGTATCACAAGCGTTTTATACTTCTCTTCACAAAGAACTATTTAATTTTTTTATTAAATAATATTGTTGCTTATATTTTATCTATGAGTTAGAGTATTTTACTTATTATTAATCTGAATAAAATAAGAAGAAAGATGTGTTGTTAATGCCTAGTAAGGAATGCGAATTATCATTAGAGTGCGCAGAAATACGGTGCGTTGTCCCTTTGATGTAGTTTTCTAGACTTTGTTTCCTGCAGGCGGAGGAATATCCTGAAAGAAAATTATTTTAACGGGGCTTCAGAAAAGATGGAAGNGTCGTGTTCGGTTATTTCGCAAATACGTCATGTATCACAAGCGTTTTATACTTCTCTTCACAAAGAACTATTTAAATTTTTTATTAAATAATATGGTTGCTTATATTTTATCTATGAGTTAGAGTATTTTACTTATAATTAATCTGAATAAAATAAGAAGAAAGATGTGTTGTTAATGCCTAGTAAGGAATGCGAATTATCATTAGAGTGCGCAGAAATACGATGCGTTGTCCCTTTGATGTAGTTTCCTAGACTTTGTTTCCTGCAGGCGGAGGAATATCCTGAAAGAAAATTATTTTAACGGGGCTTCAGAAAAGATGGAAGNCTAGACTTTGTTTCCTGCAGGCGGAGGAATATCCTGAAAGAAAATTATTTTAACGGGGCTTCAGAAAAGATGGAAGTAACCGTGAATGGACTAAAATCTTTATTGAAAGGGTGTTTGAAAGAATAGAAGAGAAATATTGGTAAGGGCGTGCTTTCATTTCCATGGTCACGCCGGCATTACTTGTTTGTAATCGGAGGGGTTGGGGGGTAACTGGAACTGCCACATAATTTCGCCTCTCTACTTGCCCACTCTGCAGTTACACCTTAACCCACCATCATTAATGACAGATAATAAATAATTTTTTAAACCTCTAAAATTCTGCCGTTCCTACACTATTCAATACCATACTAAGCTTATTTCAGTAATACTAGCAGATAATTCTAAAGAATATTAATCTCTTGAATCAATTTTTTAGCTCTCTTTAACATACCATAATTATTTTGTTTAACATATTTGGTCTGAAATAAACATTAAGATTTACAAAAAGAGTGTCAAAGTTGGCGAATGTAACCACTCCCTCTTCTTTATATGTATATATATATATATATATGTGTGTGTGTGTGTGTGTGTGTGTGTGTGTGTGTGTGTGTGTGTGTGTACTAGGCTAAACTGACTGACTGACTGACATATCAGCGCCCAGTCTCAACCATTGGTCATAAAAACATGACATTTGGTGGAAACTTTCATTATATAATGCAGGCAGCCGCTAAGGAGATATTTTTCTAAATTCAACCCCTAAAGGAATGAAATGGGCGCTCAAAATGTGTATGGAAAAAAAAAAGGTAAAAACAATGTTTACCAAGAAGTATTGTAAAAAAACCTAACTTGCACGTTGACAAGGCCGATTACTAATTACAGCTCCAAAAATATTAAACACGTATAAAATATATTACAACGTAAACATGAATTTCACGTAGACAAAGTCGCGGGCAAAAATGTGTTGTTTATTACAGAGCCTCGTTTAAGCCTATCTGTGCCTGTACAGCTCTTCACATAAATTTATTCCAGTGGCACTAAAAATAAATGTATAAATAAAACTGAATCTAAAAAAAAGTGTTTAAATACCCGCAAACCATATGCAGACAACATTACACAGAGAGTTGGAGTACCAACTGGTCCCGGACCAATTATAAACAAGAACCACAACATAACCATTTAAATAAGTTTACTGCGGTAACAGATCAGGTCAATTTGCTACGGGGACTTTTCTCCGCCGATACATTACTAACGAATNAAATAAGTTTACTGCGGTAACAGATCAGGTCAATTTGCTACGGGGACTTTTCTCCGCCGATACATTACTAACGAATCCAGCCAGTTCTTTGTTAGCTGGTAGTATTCAAGTCTAATTAAATGTGAAATAAATTTGAGGAATCAAGATACTTGAAGAAAATGTGCCCAACTTAAATATCAAAATCTTGCTCTGTTCAGTCAGACAAAAATGATCTGTACTGTCCGTATTCTGTTAACAATGTTTCTTCTTCTGTATGGTTCTGTTTTAATGTTAGTCGTATTATATGTATTTCTGTTTAAGCAACGGAATCGAGATTATTATCTTGTTTGCGCTATATTAAAAAACACTTGATTCTCAAAACAGGTTACTTACAAAAAGCACCGCAATTTTAATAATATTTCAGTGTTCGAATGGAAGGGGGGAAGGTGGGGAATGTCCCCACTTCGGGACTTTTCCCTCAACTTCTGCATTCCCGTGTTTATTCCCAACCGGGAAAGACATTTTTTGTATGCATAATATGGTTTTGTGATTGATTTATGAAATTCCTGTTGTTTTCAGAATTGTCTGTTCCTAATTTTGTATTGTTAATACATTTTTCCGATTTATGTGTGAAATATCTATTCTTTTCATAAATGTTCGTTGCTATTTTTGTATACATAATACGATTTTGTGATTGATTAGTGAAATATCTAGTTACTTTTCAAAATAGCATATAAGGTACTGAAGTAAGTAAAATGGACTTTAAAAGCAGTAAGAATAGTACTTAACATTACAACGATAAACTTCAAAACCTAATATGTTAAAAATTATATATATATACNAAAGCAGTAAGAATAGTACTTAACATTACAACGATAAACTTCAAAACCTAATATGTTAAAAATTATATATATATATACCCTTCTACATTTTCAATTATTCTAACACTTGAGTTTAGTTGAGAGAGATTTGGGCTTCTCTTANAAAGCAGTAAGAATAGTACTTAACATTACAACGATAAACTTCAAAACCTAATATGTTAAAAATTATATATATATACCCTTCTACATTTTCAATTATTCTAACACTTGAGTTTAGTTGAGAGAGATTTGGGCTTCTCTTANTATATATATATACCCTTCTACATTTTCAATTATTCTAACACTTGAGTTTAGTTGAGAGAGATTTGGGCTTCTCTTAACAACGAGGTCTCGAGAGCCTATGAGGGTGAAATGAGGTGAATGCATAGACGTGGGGGGCGGGGGAGGTCCCGAGTAAACCCGCCGCCCAGCGGCATCGTCCGGCACGATTCCCACATCTGGGAATTGTGGGCCGGGGATTGAGCCCTGTTCGCCTCGGTGGGAGACGAGCAGTCTAACCGCTCAGCCACTGCGGCTCCTACGAACACTGGAACCATTCATTATAAATAGTTCAGTACAGTTAACAAATATGTGTTCTCACAGTCCAGTTCTATCAAACTGGCTTACTCCATTAATTGAAGGACTATTTGTAGAGTTTAAAGTAACCTAAATTATTCTGGGTCATATGTAAGCGAACATAAACATTATAAACGGCATTTCTCTTCTCCGGAAACTAAAAGTCTGTCCGAAGACGGCGCTAAACTTGCATTTGTAATCAAAATAAGTAACACCTTCAATACCAAGGTGTCCGCTTAAAAATTGTATCTGTTGAAATTATTTCGACACGTAAACGAAATAATGCGTTATAGTTATAAAAGTTTCTAGTTCGTATGTCTGCGCTGCCAGAAGTTGTCGAGCACCGACTGATTTACAGACAAAGTGATTTCGATACGTGACAGCTGATTAAAAGGTGATCACGTCACAGGCTAGCTCGTCATACGCTCTAAACCCGAATCACTGGNCGGCGCTAAACTTGCATTTGTAATCAAAATAAGTAACACCTTCAATACCAAGGTGTCCGCTTAAAAATTGTATCTCTTGAAATTATTTCGACACGTAAACGAAATAATGCGTTATAGTTATAAAAGTTTCTAGTTCGTATGTCTGCGCTGCCAGAAGTTGTCGAGCACCGACTGATTTACGGACAAAGTGATGTCGATACGTGACAGCTGATTAAAAGGTGATCACGTCACAGGCTAGCTCGTCATACGCTCTAAACCCGAATCACTGGNTCGATACGTGACAGCTGATTAAAAGGTGATCACGTCACAGGCTAGCTCGTCATACGCTCTAAACCCGAATCACTGGTATCTATTGGTTAAAATAATAGTAACTAGATTCCAGACAAGCTGTTACAAACTGCAGAATCCATAGAGACAATAGGTAATAGAAAGCTGATACCAGCTTCAGTAATGTGTCCCCGTGTTCCAACATTTGAATGTGGTTTTACCTTAAGCAGTATCAAAACATTGTTTCGGTTCAAGGTTAAAAAACTGTCTATGTAAGCATGTGTTTTTAAATTTCCAAACAATCCTTCTGGCATAATTTTAATGCAGCTAGAACATATTCAAGCAAAGCAATTTTGTAAATAAAGGCATTATAATTAGCAAAATTAAACTGTAAAACTTTTAACTTATTCTTACTGAAACCTGTATTAATGAACTATTATCTAACTGGCATATCAGTAGATGCACTGAAGTTTTAGTAGCAGGCAGTTGTAATTCAGTAGAAATCAGTATAAATATTTTTTTAGCACGTGATACCAGCAACAGGAACAATCACTAGAATTTTGCTGGGTCAAATGGAGCATATTGAACATATCCGCTGTCAAATTCACATATTTGGAGTAGTTCTCAAAGTAAGATTCAACTAATAGGTTGATGCTCTTGACAGTCATAGACGCGCTGACCAGGTCTGCTACGCTTCCTAGTCTGCTCGACGAAAGTATGATCTGCCCTGCGCTAAGTTTGCCGTTCTGGTAAATAACTAATGTTACGTGAATTTATTTTCCGTCACTTGTCGTCGAGAAAATTTCCTTGATGTCAACATCCCCAGACTTCACACTTCACATTTCCTAGACGTTCTCATTCGTTATCATTGCCATCAAAATCCGTCACTTATCAACATCCACTTTGTCATCTCGTGAAATTGTGCTGTCTTTAGCAGTAACTATATTCTGTCAAATCATCTACGATATCGAGTATCTGTCGTGTAGTTATAGTAACGATGTGCATAACGTCTTAATTTTCGCGATCAACGTAAACGTATTCCGAAGTTCTTAACTAACTCTATCAAACACAACTGCGATAACTCCTCTTCTCGTATTCTCCAGTATGAGTTNGTATTCCGAAGTTCTTAACTAACTCTATCAAACACAACTGCGATAACTCCTCTTCTCGTATTCTCCAGTATGAGTTAAAGTGGTGATTATACCATTGGGTAACTTCACTAACAAAATTCAATGCGTGTCTTTCTACTCCAGTAATAGTTTCCCCGCCCAATATTTTTCGATCAGAAAATACAAATTTTAAAATAAATTTTGATAATTCGTATTATTTTAGCCTGCTAATTGAATGATTTAAACCTGATATTTATGAATCGACTATATGTTATTGATGCAAATAAANAAAGTGGTGATTATACCATTGGGTAACTTCACTAACAAAATTCAATGCGTGTCTTTCTACTCCAGTAATAGTTTCCCCGCCCAATATTTTTCGATCAGAAAATACAAATTTTAAAATAAATTTTGATAATTTGTATTATTTTAGCCTGCTAATTGAATGATTTAAACCTGATATTTATGAATCGACTATATGTTATTGATGCAAATAACAATTCTACCTTCTTCTATTACGCTTTTTTCATTTTAATTATTTCTACAGTATAGAAGAAATTGACAACTTACTGACGCAGTAAAGTAGCGTAACTTACAGAATGTAGCTCTTTAAATTTTCACAAAATTTTTACATTCTAGCAAGAATGCCGATTTTCTTGTTTTGTAANCAATTCTACCTTCTTCTATTACGCTTTTTTCATTTTAATTATTTCTACAGTATAGAAGAAAAGACAACTTACTGACGCAGTAAAGTAGCGTGACTTACAGAATGTAGCTCTTTAAATTTTCACAAAATTTTTACATTCTAGCAAGAATGCCGATTTTCTTGTTTTGTAATAACTTAAAACCTGTGGTTGAACGTAAAACATCTACAGATAATATTCTAATACAGGGCTGATCTCGTAAAAATATATTCGGTTAGTTCAAAGATTCTCAAGGCGATTTAATACGGAAATGTTAGGTACAAATTTATTATTATTATTACACATATTCGTATCGTGTAAAAGTTGGGTAAGTTACTGCCATCGTAATACATTATTTTTGATAAGGCCTAAAATGAAGAGACAGAATTACTAAAATTTAGTTTTCATCTAGGAACCTTAAAAATCATATTTTACGTTATGTACCGTGTATTAAGGTATTTGCCAACTAAAGAATTTGAATATTATTGTACAGTATATTTATCTGTGAGGTGCATATTTTCTGGAATAACTGCGTGCTACGCCATTTGATGTGTAAGTTGGTTCAAGCGGCCGCCAGCAAATATCCAACAAACAATAGTAATTCTTCAGGTTATGTATACCTCTTAAATATAAATGTAATGAAAATGGTTAAATGAGAGTCGACTGAGATNTATGAGTCGACTGAGATGATGAAATCGTACGATGTGTTATATAATTAGAGCCACTTAAATGTTTTTTTCAAACCTAATAAAATACGAACTTACTGTTAGGTTAATTTGATTCAGAATAACTCTGTCCACAATTCTAAAATAAAATGAATATTTATCGTTCGTCTTATCTGGAAATATCGGCATTCAGCGGGAACATAATCTTCCACAACCGCTATGAAGCTCAACACGTAATTATCCCAACTGGTTAGATGATTAAAACTGCCTTCTACTTAACGGGATCCAGTGGTGTTGCAGAAGGCTCATTATCTGCTTTTTTTCTCAATCTCATGTGACCATCACCAGAAATTCAATAAATCATAATAGTGGCCTGGTAATAATCGCGGCTCTAACAACATAAGTTATTAAACTCTATCTGCAATCTCTTCACCTTGACTACTACGTACGTATGCTAGCAATTGGTTATTTATTACACCGCATGTAACATAATATGCCTGATGNGAGAGTCGACTGAGATGATTAAATCGTACGATGTGTTATATAATTAGAGCCACTTAAATGTTTTGTTCAAACCTAATAAAATACGAACTTACTGTTAGGTTAATTTGATTCAGAATAACTCTGTCCACAATTCTAAAATAAAATGAATATTTATCGTTCGTCTTATCTGGAAATATCGGCATTCAGCGGGAACATAATCTTCCACAACCGCTATAAAGCTCAACACGTAATTATCCCAACTGGTTAGATGATTAAAACTGCCTTCTACTTAACGGGATCCAGTGGTGTTGCAGAAGGCTCATTATCTGCTTTTTTTCTCAATCTCATGTGACCATCACCAGAAATTCAATAAACCATAATAGTGGCCTGGTAATAATCACGGCTCTAACAACATAAGTTATTAAACTCTATCTGCAATATCTTCACCTTGACTACTACGTACGTATGCTAGCAATTGGTTATTTATTACACCGCATGTAACATAATATGCCTGATGTATTTGTTTATGCACAGCGTACTGCCGAATAAATAAAGTTGTGGTCTGTGCCATACGGAGGAATGAGAAAAATTCGCGTATTCATTTAGGAACAATCTGGACTGCAAACGCATGTAAATTCCTGTTGTGTTTGCAGTTGGATGGCAGTTTATTTGACACGTACAGATGAACCCTGGGCCAATAACAGACCTGCAAGGAAACCAACACTGTATTCCGTCCCACTTGATCTGAGGTAAAACTTGCTACACACTGGGGAGGCAGCAAATTAACAGAGAGTTGAAGCTCGAGAATATTTAGGACCGAGGACTCTATCCTATATGTAGTGTAAAACACCTGTATTTTTTGTTCCTAGCTACACGTGATGAGAAAGCAGCATTTATAACAGGGCCGCTGAGAAGATTCTGGAGACCTGTGGCAAGCTATATTTGTGGGGTTCTTATTTCACGTGAGTATGTATACATAAAATATTATTTATTA
>NQII01007498.1:468-14629 GCA_002778355.1 Clitarchus hookeri
AGTTTTCGGCCGATTTCGATGGGATTTGAGGGAGGAGTTACTCTTAAGACACACCCTTGATTTAAAGGTAGTTAGGCCCTTTTGGATAAAAGTCAGTACCATAAAAGTGTACCATATTTGTACCATAACTATCGTACGAGGTCAGATGGTCCACATTTCGCGTACCATAATTATGGTACAGTGTACCATAACTTTGGTATTTTGTACGATAATTCAAAAATTCGTACCATAATGGACTTAGTACAATTCCAGACCCCTAGGAAAACATTAAAATAATAATTCGTGTACAATAATTATGGTACGGTGTACCATAACTTGGGTATTTTGTACGATAATTCAAATATTCGTACCATAATGGACTCTGTACAATTCCAGACCTCTAGGAAAACATTAAAATTATAAAACTATTTCAAAAAAATTCAAATTACACCCGTTTACCTGCCTAACCCAAGAACAGTGAACCCGCGGATTCCGCGGGCCGTTTACCTGGTCTTAATAATCAAGAACGAAAGTTTGAGGGGTGTTTTTGAAAGGGCACAGCGCCCCTCCCTTAAGGGGTAGAAGGCTGAAAAAAAGGATAGAAACCCTTTGAACCTTCCTCTTTCGATCCCCCCCAAACCCACCCTCGTCACTCTCCCCCCCTGGGAGGAACTATATGTAACAAGGGGGGTATGTTTTTGAACTTGGGTTAAGGCTGGAACCCGCATTTTTCGGCCGATTTCGCCGTGATTTGAGGGGTGATTGTCACTTTGGCCCTTCCCTCGGCCGTTGGGTCAGTTATGCCCTTTGGTAAAATGTCGGTACCCCCGGGGGGAGGGGGGAATTATGTTTTTCGGGCCTTGAAGCCACAGTTTTCGGCCGATTTCGATGGGATTTGACGTAGGGCTGTTGTCTTTGGTCCCTTTCTCTGCCTGTGGGTCATTTATGCCCTTTTGGAATAATAAAGGTTACGCGGGTTGGGAGGGGGGAGGGGGAGTTATGTTTTTCGGGCCTTGAAGCCACAGTTTTCGGCCGATTTCGATGGGATTTGAGGTAGGGCTGTTGTCTTTGGTCCCTCCCTCGGCCACTGGGTCAGTTATGCCCTTTTGAAAGAATTAAGTTTATGTGGGTTGTGTGGGGGGAGGGGGAGTTATGTTTTTCGGGCCTTCAAGCCAGAGTTTTCGGCCGATTTCGATGGGATTTGAGGGAGGATTTACTCTTAAGACACACCCTTGATTTAAAAGTAGTTAGGCCTTTTTGGATAAAAGTCAGTACCATAAAAGTGTACCATAATTGTACCATAACTATCGTACGAGGTCAGTTGGTCCACANGTCAGTACCATAAAAGTGTACCATAATTGTACCATAACTATCGTACGAGGTCAGTTGGTCCACATTTCGTGTACCTTAATTATGGTACGGTGTACCATAACTTAGATATTTTGTACGATAATTCAAACATTCGTACCATAATGGACTCTGTACCACTCAAGACCCCTAGGAAAACATTATAATAATAACACTCTGTCAAAAAATTACAATTGCACCCATTTACCTGCCTAACCCAAGAACAGTGAACCCGCGGATTCCGCGGGCCGTTACCTGGTCTTACTATTAATCAAGAACGAAAGTTTGAGGGGTGTTTTTGAAAGGGCACAGCGTCCCTCCCTTAAGGGGTAGAAGGCTGAAAAAAAGGATAGAAACCCTTTGAACCTTCCTCTTTCGATCCCCCCCAAACCCACCCTCCTCACTCTCCCCCCCTGGGAGGAGTATATGTAACAAGGGGGGTATGTTTTTGAACTTGGGTTAAGGCTGGAAGCCGCATTTTTCGGCCGATTTCGCCGTGATTTGAGGGGTGATTGTCACTTTGGCCCTTCCCTCGGCCGTTGGGTCAGTTAAGCCCTTTGGTAAAATGTCGGTACCCCCGGGGGGAGGGGGGAGTTAGGTTTTTTGGGCCTTGAAGCCACAATTTTCGGCAGATTTCGATGGGATTTGATGGAGGGCTGTTGTCTTTGGACCCTCCATCGGCCGCTGGGAAGTTATGCCCTTTTGGAAGAATGTAGGTCCCCGAGTGGTGGTTAAAGGGGGGTGGAGGGGGAATAATGTTTTGTGGGCCTTGAAGCCACAGTTTTCGGCCGATTTGGGCGGGATTTGATGGAGGGCTGTTGTCTTTGGACCCTCCCTCAACCGATGGGTCAGTTATGCCCTTTTGGAAGAATATCGGTATCGCCGGAGGAGGGGAGGGGAGTTATATTTTTTGGACTTTGAAGCCACAGTTTTCGGGCGATTTCGATGGGATTTGAGGGAGGGGTTTCTTTTAAGACCCTCACTCGGCCGATGGGCCAGTTATGCCCTTTCAGAAGAATATCGGTAATGCAGGAGGGGGGAAGGGGGAGATATGTTTTTGGGAGCTTGAAGGCACCGTTTTCGGCCGATTTGGGCGGGATTTGATGGAGGGCTGTTGTCTTTGGACCCTCCCTCGACCGATGGGTCAGTTATGCCCTTTTGGAAGAATATCGGTATCGCCGGAGGAGGGGAGGGGAGTTATATTTTTTGGACTTTGAAGCCACAGTTTTCGGGCGATTTCGATGGGATTTGAGGGAGGGGTTTCTTTTAGGACCCTCACTCGGCCGATGGGCCAGTTATGCCCTTTCAGAAGAATATCGGTAATGCAGGATGGGGGAAGGGGGAGATATGTTTTTGGGAGCTAGAAGGCACCGTTTTCGGCCGATTTGGGCGGGATTTGATGGAGGGCTGTTATCTTTGGACCCTGAGTGAGGAGTTAGTCTTAGGACCCTCCCTCGATTTAAAGTTAGTTAGGCCTTTTTGGATAAATGTCATTACCATAAAAGTGTACCATAATATGTACCATAACTATCGTACAACGTCAGATGGTCCATATTTTGCGTACCATAATTATGGTACTGTGTACCTTAACTTCGATTGTTTGTACGATAATTCAAAAATTCGTACCATAATAGACTAAGTACCACTCAAGACCCCTAGGAAAATATTAATATAATAACACTCTGTCAAAACATTTAAATTGCACCCGTTTACCTGCCTAGCCCAAGAACAGTGAACCCGCGGATTCCGCGGGCTGACCCCTGGTGTTTTCTTTAACCATGACCTGAAACCTGCGAACAGTTCTGGCATACTATCATCATTTTGTAATCATTTTGTAAAGATGTCATACTCATGTGTAACTGCGCAGAAACAAATTACCTTGATGTAACTCTCTCATGCAAATACTGTTCGAGACAATGGACAAAGTATGTAATGGTGCATGTGCTTGCCTGCCAGGTATGCAACCCGCAATGCAAGGCAGGTCGTACTATGTGGCAAGACAGTTGCGCCCACAGCTGTGAGTTAGTACTGCTAGCATGTGGGACAGGGTGGCATTGCAATAATGGTTCGCAACATCGAAAGACAGTACATATGCGCATAAATGGTGGATATGCATCTCATGTATGGTGCCACGGGTTATAACGCAAGAGCAGCACAACATCTGTATGAACAGACCTTTCCAAACAGATGCTATCCAGGTCATTGTATGTTCAAGTCTGTGGACAGATAGTTGCGCGAGACCAGAACATTCACAAAACCACAACTAGACTTATATTGCTGCAGTCTCCAGCTGCAAAGCTATCACTGGAGTTGCGATACTTCGGGTCATTGGTATTGTCGAATCCAGTTAAGCTTTACATTATTGAACTAACACTAGTTCAGCCAGCCTCATGGAGCATCCATGGCTGCAAGCCCCTCTGGATGCAGAGGTCATGACCGGCCATGATTCAATCCCCGCACACCTTGTAGTTTCCATCCACTTCCACCCCACTGGGCATATGGCTGTGATTTTATCACCAACTCCCCTATTAGTGAATTATTTTATTGTGAAAGTTATAATGTCCACTATACACCATCATACCAGTTTATTATGATATTTTACCATCTTAGCATACATAGGTGCGAATCCCCCTTTCGGGGGCCGCACCCTGCATTCCATTGGGGGCAGAATGGCCATTTCACATTATCATTGTAATATATTAATGCCCCGCTCGTCTTTCAACGATTGGGGTATTGCCGGTTGTGATTTTCAAACCAATGCCAGCACAAGTTCATCCTCAATCTGACCTCCAGGCACAGGGGAAATCAGGTTTTGTGTATCAACACAAGCCCCATCAGGGCTGTGTCCCCTGACTTCCCACTGAGGGAACCTCTAGAGTAGTAATGTCAGCTCGTGCTACTCCTTCCTTTTCATCATGGGTTCTCCATTTCGGTGGGCTAATACCCCAGCCCGAAAATGGTCCCTTTCCATTCTCTTTAATTTCTTCACATTGAAATTCAGCTTTTGGGCCCCTCTGGCCACAAATGAGTGGACCAACCCACCACCTGGCTCTTCTGTCGTGACTGCCTACGAGCTACGAATTGCCAGGGAGGCAGATAACATTTTTAGTAAAATCTGGCATAGGGCATGCCCAGGAGTTTCCCATGTTTGCCAATCCCAACCATGGGATTTCCCAGTGGTACCACAAGTAGGTGTGGTGTTCCCTTGGACTGGCAGAGGCTATAACATGTGCTTGACCAGTTCTCTATGTAGCTAATTTTCCTGCCAACATATGATACTAGGGGTGGTAATACCCCGACACAATTATCGGATAGCAGGATTCTCTCCACCTCCAAAGTGGTACTCGCCAGCCGAGAGGGAAAGCCCCTTCCATAGTCGAGGACGATCCCACCAGGTTTAGTGAGACAGCCCAAGGGCACCCCATGGGACCCCGGGGAGAGACTAGCTCTCCCCAGGTGTCCCCGCACCCTGAGAACGTCCCAGGCTAACACAACCTTACAGCCATTACAGCCTGGTCCTCCGCCATTGAGATACCACCAAGAAACTGAACTGGCTCTTCTAGATCGGGAAGGGAAAGCCCCTTCATAGTCTAGGCTATTCTCGCCAGGTTTTTGCAATACAACTAAACCGTGTACAATTTCACAGCCAATTAAGACCTGGTATAGAGTGTTACCCCTTCCATAGTTGAAGTATCCTCACCAAATATTGCCGCACAGATCGGAACATTCGCAGTGAACAGGTATGACACTCGCATGATACACAACGTCCGGACAGCCAGATTTCAGGAGGAAGTGTTGGAACACATCGCCGATTCACTATCAAATAGCATAAGTGGAATCGCTCGCACAATGCATGCGAGCCCTCAAAGTGTGTTGAGGATTCTGCACGAACAACAGCTATACCCGTATAATCGTGAAAAGGTGCAAGTCTTACACCTAGCAGATTTCCAGCGATGTGTGTCGATTTCGCTCGCTGGTTTCTTCATCACTGCACAGCCGAACTTGACTTTCCTCACTACATTATGTGGACAGACAACGCTGCTTTCATGCATGATGTTATTCTCGATAGTCGAAATAGTCATGTTTAGAACGACATAAACCCGCATGCAATGGTTGATCACTGCCATCAAGTGACATTTACTGTTAACGTCTGGGCCGGCATTGTCGGTGATAGCATCATTGGACCATACTTCTTGCCACCACGTTTGACTGGCCATCTTTATCGCGAGTTATTTGAGGGTATACTGCCCGTTCTATTGGAGGATGTAGATTTACACACACGCCAGCATATGTGGTACAAGCATGATGGAGCCCTTGAACACTTCTGTTTGAAAGGCCTCTGCCATCTTATCACCACATTTGGTGAGTGTTGGATAGGCAGAGGTGGACCAATGAGGTGACCACCATGCTCCCCAGACCTGATCCTACCTGATTTCGTTATGTGGGTTCATCTCAAGATAGTGGTATACGAGACCCTGGTCAACATGGTAGCTGAACTTCATGCCTGGATTACTGACGCCTCTACTATCATTCGCAACAGCCCACACATATTTACCCATGTCAGGCAGTCGAGTGTGCATCGCCATCGTTTGTGTATAGAAGGTGGTGGACGCCACTTTGAACAGTTAATGTAAAACCCACACATGGATGATTTGCAAAGCACATTCTCGTGCAGTTACATTCTGTGGTCTTCCCCTTTGAATTACAACTATCCGCAGAGTCTGTACTGGACGAACATGCTGCCCTGTCACCATTACCTCAGTTCACACACAGCAGTCAAACCGTGTTCGTACTACCTGCATTGCCATGTGGGTTGGATACCTGGCAGGCAACTACGTGCACCTTCACAAATGTTGTCCACTGTCTCGAACACTGGTCGCCTTAGACTGTTACATCAAATGTAATGTGTTTCCATGCAGTAATGTATGAGTATGATGTCTACAAAATACCGGAGGTTTGCACACACATTGGTAGGATTATAACATACCACCCCCAGTGTCTCAATGTAGGGGATGATAGTGCGCCACAACTGTTCGCAGGTTTATCTACTCAGGTTAGGAACAAAACTAGATGTCTTATAGAAGAGTTTGGTACTGGGAAAATTTACGCCACAAGGTGTGCTGGTGTTTCAAAGAGGTCGCGTTTAAGCTGGCAATAAATAGAGGAATTTTATATATTTCTGTGCAAAAACTGGTGGTTAGCTCTAATTGTGATACATATTTGCCTCAACCAAAATTTAAAGTACATATTAACTTTATTTCATTACTATTATTCATGCTCTCCAATGCTGCTTGCAAGGGCAAATAGTACAAATATAATGGTGTTTAGCATTGAGCATTTATAAGCAAACTTATTTGAATGGAAAAATTCTACGAATTAAAATGCAAAGAATAACAAAGGATAAGCAGCTGATTAATTTTCTCCTTTCCCTTAAGTAAACTATTGGAGCGAGGTAGCACAGTGGTAACTCACTGGCCTCGCATTCGGGAAGACATCGGTTCGATTCCCGGTCTGGCCATCCTGATTTCTATTTTCTGTGGTTTCACTAAATCACTCCAGGCGAATGCTGGGATGGATCCTTAAAAAAGAGGCAATGGCCGATTCCCTCCCATCCCTTCCCAAACTCTCTTCCTTGAGCAACTTCCTCCATCTCTAATGACCTCACTGTCAACGAGACATTCAAATTCGTATTCAATTAAATGTTTAGCGCCTTCTAATGTAAACTGTGCAGGAAAGCTCTGAAAATTATATGTTTGATTATTTCGCTATTTTTTCTCAATTCAGTTGTCATTTTCAAATAAAGTAATTATGTATGCCAATGTTTTGATAAATAGAGATTACGACAGCATATTAAACAGCATCTGAACATATTTCGTTATATTTCCACTCTGGTATCAAGAACAAAGGTTATACTTTACTTGGGTTCTAACACGATGCAAATCGGAAGATTTAACATGATTGTGTTTATTTTATCAAAATCACAATTATCCCATTTACATACATACAAAACAAAAAATATCCAGTGCACATACGACACCAGTGTACTCTGGTGGCGAAAATTTCTAGTTGCGAAACTAAAAACACTAAAATTCCCAACCTGACTTTAATAAACCTTATCCGGGCGTACACTTTTATTGTAATTTCAGTGTATGAGTGAGGACGAGATGCTGACTAAAACAACCGTATAGCAACGAATCTCCACAGAAATGCATTCAATGATGGCGTCTGCTATATTTACTTCCACAGTTCTCTTGCCTCGATTTTCACCTAAGCTGTCATACCTCCAGTATAAATTTAGAATTAGATGTATGAGAATCCAATTTATTTATATATTATGTCAGTAATTATTGAAATTATTGTTGTTTATAGGAAAGGTCGAATGATTATACCTGTATGTAATTAGTGATTTATAATTAGAAAAAGCTATGTTCAGGAATATATTTATTAATATTATTAGCTGTCTGCATTACACAGACAAGTCGATCCAACGCAGGCATGAGTATTTTGGTTTCTCAGTTCCCCCCACCCCTGTTCCGATGGCAAAAAATGTAACCAAAGGGTCATAAAATGATAGAGATTTTTTTTTTTATCTGTTTATCGGTTTTGAGGTTATTCCAAAGGTCATCCGAGTTGGAGATCACAACATATCAAACATGGCCGCTGCTAAATGTCGAGGTCACCGAAACGGACTAAGTCAAAGCACGACAACACTAAAGACTAGAAAGCCTTAGAAAGAAGGAACTAAATCATACTACTTGTTCCCTATCCTTTCACTTGGCCGGTCCTGCACTACGCAGCACACTTAGGTATCGGAATCACGTTCAAATGTAGTACTTACATATAATATTTGTTCTTGTGATCTCAGTAAAAATAAAATCAAATGCAGTCTATTTCATGTATTTCTATGTAATAAACAAATGAGCTATTTTAAATATGTAATGTTGCACGCAACATTTATTTCCAACTTCATTCTAAATGGTTGTGGTAAGTCTCTCTGCGCGTGAATTTCCAAAGCATAAAATCAAGAACTGAATTTGAAATTCTTAATATTTCTAATCAGCAGGACCATCGCATACATTAGTAGTTTATTCAATAAAGAGTTTTCGAATAAAAATTGTTAACTTTTTTTCGAATAATAACGTATATAAACCACAAAATCGTCACATGCTGAAAAAAAATGTTAAGACATATTTTTATCCAAAACCCAAAAGTAACAAATAAAGAAATCACTTCTCAATTTTAACGGAATTTCATTTTCTTAATAGTTCCTCTTAATATTTTTTAAGTTTTTCTTTCGAGACATATAAATTTCTATATTATAAATCTGTCTATAATATTATTTTGTTAACATTTATACAATTATTTTCGCATATTTACTGATTTTGTGGTTTATAAATCTACAGACATTATAAACTATAGATGTATATGATAGTTGCAGAATTTAAATATTTTGTCAGTTAATTTTAAACCCCATCAAGAAATGTAAAGTAATTCCATTTCTATTTTTGATTTTGTTTCCATGGAATTCGTGCACTGCGAGACCTTTTCGTTGTCCTTTGTACAAGTGTACCTAAATGTTTTACAAATTTGCTTATTCTTAAACGTATAAGCTTGAAAAAATAAAGCATTATAAATCATTTAAGTATTCACAAATGTTTATTTAACACTCTTAATTCGACTTTCCCTCCGTCGTTACAAACTTTACTGGGCGAATGCCAGTCAGTGTGCCTGTTTGAGCGCGTTGGTCACGAAAAAACTTGTTATTTTATATTTCTACTACATGCCATTCAACGTTTAGACATAATCAGAGATTACAATGTACTCGCAAAAGAAATTGAGCGCATTTTTATTGCATGAGTACGATTCAAAATGATAATTATACTGTTTTAGAAATGTACAAATAATTAAAACTAATTTACGTTCAGAAATGAGACTATTCACAGTGAAACAAGATGCCAACAGCTAAAGAAATGTTTTTGGAGTTTCAAAAAAAAATTGCTGAAAATAAGGAAATTCTTGCATATATTTTACTTGAAGTTGCCGCTGGGTTTGAGTAAAATAATTTTTGCTGTGCATGCCTTAAAATGAATTAAGACGAGACCTTTCAGCTGCCGTTATTAAATTTCATGCAAATATTTTTGTTTATATTACTTGTGCATTGTAAAAACAGTAAACATTTTGACTTTGGCGTGTCATTTTGCAAAAACCATCTGATCTAAAAACAATTATCTGGGGAAAATGTAGGCACATATAATGTCTACAAGTTTAAGAGCATGTGGTAAAAATAAATCATTATTATTTGGCCTATTATTTTAACTATATAGAGTGTTTCAGAAAAACTGTGCAAAAATGAATCTGGGAATACGGGCCGCACCACGGAATGTTTTGAGATTGGGAACGTGTTTTCCGTGAAGCCAGCCAAAGGAGATATGGACGAAAACATTTCTAATTCGAATACAGGTTTCCGGATTGGTTACGTGTCTTGTTGACATTTCGCGTGTACACTATTGACAGGTAGCACTGTACAGGACCACTCCATTGACGGACCGGTGTTAACGTATCTGTTTGCGCCTCACAAGAGTTGCTCAAAGTGACGGCCACAAATCTCAAAGCATACATGACAACGGCGTACGAGATTCTGCTACACCCGATCAAATATCGCATACGTGTTGCGTCTGCGATTGACACGCGCGCGTGCTGCGGCAATGTAGGGACTAAGCCCCCTTGTGGACGATATGTGAACTGCACACGCGTCATGGATCGCCCACGTGTTTGCGGCCACGTCTCCTCTCCGTGGCTTCGCGGGTCAAGCGTCCACAATCTCAAAACGTTCCGTGTTGCGGCCCCTATTGTCGGCTTCCTTTCTGCACGCTTTTACCGGGACAGCCTGCATAAGGGCAGTGGGCAGTGGCAGTACTGTGAACAGCCTGATCTGTTGAACGAGGTTAAGCGGTGAAGAGGCAGGTGCTGACCTTCAAGTCCCTGTGCGTGATGTCATGTTCGTGCAGGTACCTCACGGCAGAGACTGTCTGGAAGAAGATGAGCTTGGTGGTGGCCTCGGTGAGCTTGTTGTCCGGGGCGATCCTGCTGTACAGGTCCTCGCCCTCCATCAGCTCCAGCAGGATGCACAGGCTGGTCGGCGTCGTGATCAGCTCCTTGAAGTGCACCACGAACGGCTGCGCAAACAACACCGCCGAGCGTATAGAGTGGACGTGGAGTAGAGTGCGCATGCTTGTTGCATTTCCACTCCATAACATTGTTTCTGTCTTTTACAACAATACGCTGCGCGTAAATAGCTGTGTATTTTTAATGTACACTAAAAAATTAAAATTATGCTATAAAAATTATTTTACAATAGTTATGAAGAGGGTGAAATTAAATTTACTGGTGCATATAAAATAACGCCTAAGAAACAGCTTCAACTATAGAATATTAAAATTATATTTACTTCAAAACACGACAAAAATCATTTATTAAAAGCTATATAAAAGTTTTGCATTACGCTATTTTCAAAAACATAAAAACAAGAACATTAATTGAACTACTGAATTTTAATGGTGTTGAATTAATTGGCCCGATAGAATGCTGCTAACTTCGTAACTATCATTATACAGCAATAGTGAATACAGCTTATAGTTTTAGAATTTGAAATTGCTAACTTTGTGCGAAAAAATTGAGATATTTATCACAAAATCATTAAATATGCCAGAATAATCGTTTAAAAAGTGTATATCTTTTGCCGTTTGACCATTCAAAGTTGGTAAGAGACAAACAATGCCAACCTTAGTGAGCTGTACAGTAAGTAGCCTCTCTGTGTTCCAACATTGGACTGCTTTTTGCCCATAGCACTATCGAAACAAACGTGGATATGATTTGAGGTTAGATCAGTATTTCTGCAAGCAAGTCCTTTGTATAGGCTACTTCCTCTGGCCTAGTTTTGGTGACGCTAGAAGATATTTAAGTTATTCGAATTATTTTATTAATATAAAAGACTGGGTCTGTTCAAAATTAATATGTAAACAAACACGTTCGTCTGTGTCAATCGTGTTACTATGACGTATGTTGTACTTACCATGGGTGAGTCAATGTCAGTGACATGAACAGAAGACGAAAATAGGTCTACCTCATCTTTAGTCTATGGTATCAAGCTACAGAATATGTCAGGAAAGATGGCGTTCGTTTCATATACGGCGTATCAGTACTGCCGACTGCAATTTCATTTACGTACTAGGTTACACCGGGTGATCACACGCAAGGAGCAGTATGCCTAATTGCGTGGTGGTGTGTTGTATGACTTCGTGCCTCTTCTTCTGAAAGCTAAATTAACGTTATATCGTGGTGCAAATAAAGAAATAACACTACAGAAAATGGCAGCTTAACTAAACATTCCACTCTTTCCTGGACAAATGTAAGAAAGTTACGAAGGATGCATGCGAAAAACTTGACCATTCGTGCTTTCTCAATGAGCGTATACTACGATGTTGTCAATATGCAAAAGTTTTTCTAGAGTCTACGCCGATCTTCGCTATATACAGTGCTTAGCCTTGTGCTCGCAAAATGAGCGTCAGTGAGTGAATAACTTTGTCCTTTTAAATTAGTTTCCTTTAAAATAAGACAAAACTTTTAATTAAATTTATGAAAGACTTACGGCGGTTTCACTGCATTGTATAGTTTTAATTTAATCTCTGTACCTACCCGTTTATCTACAAACACAATAAAATTATATTATTTTTTGTAGATATGTTTTTTTTTTTTTCAGAATTGTGCTTCTAGACGTGAGCAGAAATAAAAACATTGGAAATTGTGTCATGAAATCTTACGTGCTCAAGTTCAACGGATGCATCAAATAATATCTGGCTTATCCTTACGAGTGATTGACTAATTTGGAACCCTTGTGACAGATGTAGTGCCCAAATATTCAGTTACCTACACAAAATATGTCTGTGCTCTAAGCAATAATGCAAACTGAAAATGGCAAAGCCGTAAAACATAACGTATATATCCATTATTTGCTTCGTTCCGTTCCTTTAGATCATACAATAATTTCTTGTAGTATTTCTAATCGTGCAGACAATGAGCACCATAAAATTTTCCTATAGAAACTGTTCGCCTACATGTGTGACAAATTTTAAAAATTCATGCTTTGAATTTTTCGTTTCTAGTGTATTCGTGACCATTTGTGTTAAAATAGCTAATAATAAAATACATTTTCGCCAGAATATATATTACAAGTAAACAATGCAAGTTTATTGGAATAAATTAATCCATAACGTACGCTGATTTTCGTTCGTTTCCGTCTGTACTTCTGAAAATAGTTGCAAAAAGCTGCGCGCTCTATTTGGATGATGAATATGATGTCGTCACGTCAAGTTGCGTAAATTGATTGGTCGACTGCCCCTACAAATTAATTACATGTTATTTCGCGGGTAAATACTTCTAGGCTTATGGTCTCTAAGCTTTCTATTACGCATACTCACAGATTTCAAGTATCTATCTGCCCCTTATAAATAAGTTAGTGAAAGTTTTTAAGACATCCATGTTCTGTCTAAAACTTAACGATATTAAAATATATTTAGTATTATAATAATGGAAGAAGTAGAAGAAACCATACATATAACTTGAATATGGTACATTCCAGACAGTGATTGTTAGATGTAAATTTGTCTAGCCGAACTCATTCTTAAAATTGCAAGTGTTTACGTACGTGATCCAGTTCCTTAAGAATTTTTACTTCGTTCATCAGTAATGAGTCGTCTGATTCTGGATCCTTCTCGACGTATTTCAGTGCGTATTTCTTGTACGTTTTCTAAAATAAAATAAATTACAATTAAGTTTCTAGCTGGAAATAATATCTCAGCCAATGCTTACTGAGAAAAGTGCATTAATCATCTCGTAGATAAAAAAAAATGTTAAACAAGTACAATACAAAGCGTTTCAAAATTATTCAACGCTTTAAGGAAAACTTTTTAGTTTTGACAACTTTACTGCTAAAAAAGTAACTGGTTGTAGACAAAAATTAAGTATAATTAATAGTAATTTTTTTTTTCGTTTTGTTCGTTATTTACTGCGTTATTGCTGCTACAAAAAGAAAGAAAAATATCTAAATAAATTTGAGGGTCTCGGGTTGTAAAATACAAACATTTTATCAATGTTATTTAGATAAGTAGACAGAATATAGGGATTATAAGCCAATTACATTTAGCATAAAATAAATCTTTATTTATCACCGAAAAATTATTTTTTTCACTTCTATGTGTGCATCTGTAAAAGTATCTTTTTCATACAAAAATAATATTAAATCTAGTTTCCTCATATTTTACCTACTTGAGAGTTAAAAATTTTATATTTACGCAGGTTTAGTATGTTATAGTAAGCTATTTCTTAAAAATTATGAATGAATGAATTATGTTTTATCAAATGATCGGTATTGCAATTTTTTATTATTTTCTTAACTACATGAGTAAAATAAATTGGTTTCCATTTACACATTTTAAATACGATTTTTGTTATTCCTTTATGTAATTATTGGGTGACAATCATTGAAATACATTTACCAAACGCGGTATTACTAATCTGAAAATTTGTCTTTTCAAATAATTTATTGAATATAATTCATGATTCTATTTTGATGTTTCATTAGTTGACAATATGTTTAACAGAAATTACTATATTTAAAAATATAAAAAGTCTACATAATTTTTTTATAATAAAATGGACTTCAATCATATAATAAAGATTAAAAATAATATTTTTATTCCAATTATTAGCTTATACACTGAATAACCAAAAAAACTGGTACACCTGCCTTATATCATGTAGTCCCCCCCCCCCCCCC
>NQII01007498.1:14711-81311 GCA_002778355.1 Clitarchus hookeri
ACGTGGCATGGACTCGACTAATGTCTGAAGGTATGCAGGAGGCAATTCACACCGTGAATCCTGCAGGGCAGTCCACAAATCCAATCTGCGCCAATTTGAGAAAGAGTTGTATGTCTGTCACGTTTAATGATTCTCATCAGTCGTCGTTTGTCCCGTTCTTTCACGATCCTTTTCCGGCCACAGCGATATCGAAGATGTGATGTTTTACCAGATTCTCGATATTCACGGTACACTCGTGAAATGGTCGTACGCGAACATCCAAATGTTATCGCTACCTCGGAGATGCTATGTCCCATCTCTCGTGCGCCGACTATAACACCACGTTCAAACTCACTTAAATCTTGATAACCTGCCATTGTAACAGCAGTAACCGATCTAACTGCCGACCGTATCGCGTTACTCTGATTGGTTCCATACCTCTGTTATTTTCATACCTACACCTATACCAGATTTTTTTGGTTCTTCAGTGTATTTCAATACATAAGATTTCGTTAATTAAATTTTTTTGACATTTTAAGGTAATGTTACAAATAAATGTTACTTCAAAAAAATTGATTAAATTGATGCAATTTTTTTTTTCTTTAATACCATATTTAACAAAAACTTGTTTCCTGCCGGGAACTACAATGGATTAGCAGAGAAAAGTCTTATAAAAATAAGGAATAATTATTATTTTCGGCATTTCTATTTTTAGTTGGCGTACGAAAAGTTCATTATTTCGATTAACAGTAGCTGTTATTATAAAAAATTTAAATTAAAACCAAAAAGCATATTTTTTAATAAAAATAGCATTATAACCCTTATTCCTGCCATTTAATTGAACTATCTATGGCATAACGATAGTAAAACATAGAAATAAGAAAATACTGGGCAGCATTATCTATCGTGTACTTAACTATTTCAAAATGCATTTGAAAGAATGTATGTAATTTGTGGATGTTGAAGTACACATAGAGAGCAAATGTAATGGCAGTTACCTTGTCGAATACGAGGCTGACTTGGCCATATGCACCTTCCCCTATGACGTAAGATACTGAGTACTTGGCCCTCACTTCATTTGGATGGTGATTGTAGGTTGCATACTTCTCCTCTTCGTCTGTCTTCATGAAAACAAAGCCTTGAATCAGAGAGAAAGAAGTAATTGTAACTATTTAAGTTAAGCAGTTATTCAAACACATTGCTATCATATACACTGAAGAGCCAAAATAACTGGTATAGGCGTGCGTATGCAAATAACAGAGGTATGGAACCAATCAGAGTAACGCGATGCTGTCGGCAGCTAGATCGGTTACTCCTGCTACAATGACAGGTTATTAAGATTTAAATGAGTTTGAACGTGGTGTTATAGTCGGCGCACGAGAGATTGGACATAGCATCTCCGAGGTAGCGATAACATTTGGATGTTCGCTTACGACCATTTCACGAGTGTACCGTGAATATCGGGAATCCGGTAAAACATCACATCTTCGACATTGCTGCGGCCGGAAAGAGATCGTGAAAGAACGGGATAAACGACGACTGACGAGAATCATTAAACGTGACAGACGTGCAACCGTTTCTCAAATTGGCGCATATTGGATTTGTGGACTGCCCTGCAGGATTCATGGTGTGAATTGCCTCCTACATACCTTCAGACATTAGTCGAGTCCATGCCACGTCGTCTTGCGTCACTTCTACGTGCTATACGGGGGGGGGTCTACACGATATTAGGCAGGTGTACTAGTTTTTTTGGCTCTTCGGTATACATAAAGTAAATATTATGCAGTACTATGCAAAAAGGTATAAGTAAGTGAGGTTTCCGTTGTAGCAGTTCCTTGTGTACTGAGATAAGTTACGTTTTCAACGTCGTCTCACATGTAAATTTGCTTTCTGATTCAGCTTTTATAAGTTGTAGAGGTTTGTGGTGAACAACCAGTAAATGTGCAACTAGTGAGAAAATGGTGCGGGAAGTTCTTCAGTGGATGAGCGGATGCAACGACGAACGCAGTGGCAGCAGACGAGTTTCAACCACTGCAATCAATAGAGCCAGGACTGAAGACCAGTTTCAGAAGGATCAACGAACAATGCGAGATTTAATTAGCTACGTTGGTCTTTCGTTCGGCGTTACTCGCCCCATCATTCATGACGAGCACCTCTATGGCAAAGTTTGTGAACGTTGGGCGCTAAAATGTTTAAACGACAACAAAAAGGTGTTTGCTTCCCCCCCCCCCNTTGCACCCCTAAATAAAGAAGTAAATGCCTACTTAAAGACCATTGTGACTGGTGGTGATACATATGTGCACAATTACACACCTAAACCCAAACCATCCCCAGCATAATAGAAGTAAATGGTACCACCGAGAAAGAAGGTCTGAGCAGTGTCCTAGACCAGTAGGAACATGGCCACTGTGTTAGAGGGGTGCACACTGAAAAATGTCAGCAAAGAATTGGCAACAGAACAGTTCTATAATCGAGTTTCAGAGTAGCAGAAACCAAACTGATGTACAAGTGTCAGAATGTTTTGTTAGTTTATCACAGGTGTGTTTGTTGTGGGAACAATCCAAATATTGCTGAAGTTGTTTCTACTGAAGAAACAATATGTGCTGCAGTACGAACTTATAACTCTGTTGTAGGAACTATGTATAGTTTTACATATAATCCCAGACAGGAACACAGCAGACAATCTTAATTATATTACTAACATTTACAATATTTAGATGTTATCAACAACCCAACTAATAGTTGTCCCTGTATTAGCTCTTTAGATCGGTTTTAGGAGTGCAAATGTTGTTTCTACAACCATATTTTCTTCTCCGTTCACAAGGTATGTTTCAGTGCGGGTTTCTGCGACGTGGAGAAACAATCACAGCCAGCAGCCACTGTAGAACTTTACTGCCATTAAGGGTGGAAATTCGCAATAACAGGTTACATCGTCCACTCAGAGGAGTTATGCTCCATCACGATAATGCTGGACCTCACACTGCACGGGCAACACAGGAACTTCTGCGTACCTTTCATTGGACAACTGTGCATCATCCACCTTACAGTCGGATATGACTCCATCTTATTTCCCTTCGGTAGGAGATTTCGCGATGATGCAAGTGTGCATCATAATTTCCGAGATTGGCTGAGACAAGAGAATCATGATTTATATACAGAAGGAATCTTCAAGCTTATGCAACGCTCAGGTCTGTGTATACATCGTGTGTGGGACTATGTATAAAACAGGAATAAATGCGCTGCACAACAGTGGACCTTACTTAATAATTAACCTTCGTATTAAAAAAAAAATAATTAGATTACGGCATGTTTACTATTGTCTCTACTGAAAGAAAATTCTCTATCTCTCTCTCTCTCTCTCTCTCTCTCTCTCTCTCTATCTATCTATCTCTCTCTTTCTCTTTCTCTCTCTGTAATACAAAACATCAAAAATTTCGAATTATTTTGTATTATATGAGGCACTATAATTCTTGTAATGTACACATCTGCTGTTTACATAACTATATATTTCTCTATTTCTTGCGTTTTTCGCCAAGTTAACCCTTTATCAGAATCACATATTTATAATAATTGGGTGGTGTTTGTACGACAGCATAAGTTGCCGGTTTATTCTGTACCGAAGGGAGACGAACTCAATTTAGTCAACTTCATTTTCATGGTGAAATGTGGTAGACTGGTTAAATTATTAATAAACTACCATTTTATGTCCAATGTACAAATAATTTTAATAAAGTACCATTTCATGATAATTCTACAAATAAGTTTTTAAGGTTGCTACTACTTTCGACGAAAAAAGTAATCAAACCTAATTAAATAGATAACTCTCAATATATCTAAAATTTGAATAAGTGTTTGTAATTAGTCAATAAAACTTGATTAGCGAGTATTGTTTAGATCTTAAACGCTTATATTGTATTTTTCATCAAGTACTTATTACCAGAAAAGTGTTATCAACTTTTATAAGATAACTTAAGCGTGATTCAAAACGTAGATCAATAATTTGAAACTAACATTTTTACATCAGCGTCAATTTTTTTATACTGGGTGGTCAGACAAATATTAGATAATTTTAAACTGTTTCAAACTACGTTACAGTGTCTCAGTAAAAACCTTTGTTCGTGTTTAAGCTTTTTCCAAAAAAATCGCCCTGTTGTAAATATCATCTTACCCTTAATTCGGATACACTGGTTGTCACTTTCACCTGCCTGTGTACTTATGTTCATTGTTTTAATAAAATTCCTTTTCATCAGTCTTTTCTTAATTCGAGAGATTGATGAGCTTGTCTGTTAATTGCTAAAACTAAAGAAGAATAAAGTTAAAAATATAATAATGATATATATTTTAAAAAGAAAAATTATTCTCGTGTAAAAGGTCTAGAGCTTTAAATTTGAGAGAAACAGCAAAATTTATTTAAACTTTTATAATAGTATACACATTACACAGAAAAATAATACAAAATCAATTAATATTAATGTAATTTTATTAACGACCGTATGTATACAGCGTCAAATAGAATCAGACACACATATCGATATACACAAAGCCGAACATCAAGGCTAATAGCAAATCATGCCATAAGGAAATTATACCGCGGAAAGATTTAAACAGTAGGCCGAAATTTTTCTAAATAAAAAATTTTAATTTGAAAATATTTTTGTTTAAAAGTCAATTGTTTAAAAAAGTTATTTTTACTATAAAGTAACTATTACAGTACATGGTGAAGAGGATTTTCCCCTTTCTAACTTAAACATAGTTGAGCAAAGAGCCCCCAGGTATGCCTACTAGTAGTTATAAATTGTTCCTTCTGCGTCACCTGGCGTCCTAGCGGGGACGAGGGACGATCGGCGGTCATCTTGCATGACGTCATATTCCCCCTTTTTTCTCTTAAAAACGGAAAAATCGCCGGCATTTCCTTAAAATTTTCCGAATTTCCCTCAAAATTTCCAGAATTTTCCTCAAAAAAAGTTTTCGCGCAATTTTCATCGATGAATCCACAATCAGGCTAAGTGACTCCTTTTTGGGGAATGAGTAGTGAGGAATGAGGAGCGACATTCACGCTCTATCTTTCCATGCCAGCACCATCCATCTTGCCTGAAGAATGTTCGAGTCCATCCCCCCAAAATGCAACTTCTCCCACCATGCTCTGTCATTCCACCTTGTGTTTTCTCATATTCCTTCTGGTATCCTTTCACCTGACATTTTGGCAGGGATAAGTCCCGTGCTCTATCATTCCACTGTAGGTTGTCTCATATTCCATTTGTCTGTAGAATGTTCGAGTCTATCGCCCAATATTACAACTTCTCCCATCATGCTCTGTCACTCCACCATAGGTTTTCTCATATTCCTTCCGGTATCCTTTCACCTGACATCTTGGAAGGGACAAGTCTCATGCTCTATCCCTCCACCTCGGTTTTCTCATACTTATAAGCATAGTTGTGTGTAATTTCCGAACCGTTTCAGATACAACTACCAAATTCATAACATAGACATTATCTCCAACAACGAAAATGACCGCAGGGTTAAATATACCCTAAGTATACTTATAAGCATAGTTGGCTGTAATTTCCGAACCATTTAAGATACAGCTACCAAATTCATAACATAGACATCACCCACGACAAGGAAAATGACTGCAGGGTCAGATATTGCCTAAGTACATTTATAGGCATGGTTGGGTGTAATATCTTAACCATTTAAGATACAGCCACCAAATTCATAACATAGAGATCAACTGCGACAAGAAAAATGACCGCAGGATCAAGTATGCCCTCAGTATACTTAGATGCATAGTTGGATGTAATATCTGAACAATTTAAGATACAGCTACAAAATTCAAAACATAGACATCACCCCCACAACGAAAATGGCCACAGGTTAAAGTTAAGCACAAGCGCACTTATAAGCATAATTGACTGAATTTCCGAACTGTGTGAGATGCATACATCGAATTTATAACAAAGACATCACCCCCAACAACGAAAACGACCATAGGGTCAAGTATGGCTCAAGCGCACTTATAAGCTTAGTTGGCTGTAATTACCGAACAATTTAAGATATAGTCACTAAATTCAAAATGTAGGCATCATCGCCTGATGTAATTTTCAAACCATAGATGATAAAATTTTCTGGCCACTAGAACAGCACCCTGTCGTTTTCTCAATGTATTCTCGACGACGAGAGAATAAAGTTCTGAGTGATGCGTGATGGTACGAACTGCTTTAATAGATCTAAAAGCGAGTAGAGTGGGCAGAAGCGATATCCTCTACCAACACCAGTTTGTTCGAAGCGATATTTTAAATAGTCATTCTTAATGTATTCAAATGAAATAAATTGTAAATTGTACTGTATAATTGAATTGTTCTAGTAAAGGGACATGTATGTGTAATATGTAATTGTGATAGTTGGTAACCGCTTATAACAAAACACCTTTACATTATATTTTTATATCAATTTGCATCAGTATATTACAGTGTTGATCTTATCGTTCCAACACTTGACAGTGGAAATTTATTCGCCTAACGTTAATGCACATCACTTGATGCTCACATGTATGTATTTGATGGTAAATGCGAATAACTATTGACTTATATAATTAACATTTTTTTAATCGGTTTGTATCAGTGCGTAGCAGTGTCATCTCTTTCTTTCGCGTCTAATGGTTTTAATGTATGTTGTTTCATATGTGCTTATGGTTCTGGTAATATAAAAATGTGATGTATTCAAATTACAACATGCATATATAGATATAGTATTTAAAACGCGAAATATGTTAATTTGTACTGTATAACAGAATTCCTCTCATAAAGGGAAGTGTATGTGTGACACAGCTGGTCTGCCACCCTGGGGCCTGACGCGACTCTCTCTTGGCTAGTGTTCTGTGTCATCCGTTCGACTTTCTGAGACATGCATATGGTGTTCGCGTTGTCAGTCGGCTGGCTGGGAATGCCTTACAGATTTTCATGATGTTAGTTGATCGTACAAATTCGTTCGGGTCTGATATGTTCCGTTGCTGGTGATGAGACTGTTGGTTGTACACTCAATGCCATGGTTTCGTTTCAGTCAGTTCGTAATAAAGTCGTTTTCTATTCTGTTGTACTGGCCAGGACAGTATGGTATTGTATAGCAACGTTTAACACATGATGTACAGCACTCGACGCTTGTGTAATATATAATTGCGCTGATTGGTAAGTGCTTATAACTATTTTCCCTTTACATTTTGTTTTATATCTATTTCCATCGATGTGTGTAGCAGTATTGCCCTTATCGCACCTGTGCTTCTCGGCTTTGTAAAGGGTTTTTTTCGACTAATGTTATGTACAGCGCACGTTGCTCGCGTAATATACATAGGTATTTAAATATTTAAAACTGTTTGCTTTTATAATTATTTTTATATCTGTTTGCATAAACGCATAGCAGTGACGTCTCTCTTTTACAACTAATGGTTAAAATGTATGTTGTTTTGGGGAAAGCAAAGGAAAACCGTCTTTACATGTTGCATAATGCATATCGTGCTTGACATATTGTAGGCATTTTTAGAGTTGATCCTTGTGATCATTCATTCTTTCTCATGTCGATGTGCATTTTAGATTTTACCAAACTTCTTGATGTGATAGCATCACTGATATCATCATTATGGGTTCGGAAATGTCGGCCAACTATGCTTATAAATATGCTTTGAGTATATTTGACCCTGCGGTCATTTTCGTTGTCGGTGGTGATGTGTATGTTATGAATTTTGTAACTGCATCTTAATTGGTTTGGAAATTACATCCAACAATTTTTATAAGTACACCTAGGGAATATTTGACCCTGCGGTCATTTTCGTTGTCGGGGGTGATATCTGTGTTACGAATTTGGTAGCTCTATCTGAAACTGTTCGGAAATTACACCCAGCTATGCTTATAAGGGTGAGAAAACTGGGGTGGAATGATATAGCATGAGACTTGTCCCTGCCAAGATGTCAGGTGAAAGGATACCGAAAGGAATATGAGAAAACCTATGGTGGAATGATAGAGCATGATGGAAGAAGTAGTATGATGGGGCGATAGACTCTAACATTAAATAGGCAAGATGTACTATGAGACAACCTATGGTGGAATGATAGAGCATGGGACTTGTCCCTGCCAAGATGTCAGGTGAAATGATACCAGAAGGAATATGTGAAAACACAAGGTGGAATGACAGAGCATGGTGGGAGAAGTTGCATTTTGGGGGGATGGACTCGAACATTCTTCAGGCAAGATGGATGGTGCTGGCATGGAAAGATAGAGCGTGAATGTCACTCCTCACTCCTCATTTCCCGAATAGGAGTCACTTAGCCCGATTGCGGATTCATCGATGAAAAATGTGCGAAAACCTTTTTTGAGGAAAATTCTGGAAATTATGAGGGAAATTCGGAAAAATTTTTAAGAAATTCCTGCGATTTTTGCCGTTTATTAAGTGAGAAACATAGGTCAATGATGTCATCTAAGATGGCCGCCGCTCGTCCCTCATCCCCGCCAGGGCGCCAGGTGACTCAGAAGGAACATTTTATAACTACTCCTACTATGAATATATAGTTATCTCACAGAGCGAGTTAGCAAAGTGATAAGACATTTTTACTCGAATTCGAGAGGATCCGGGTTCGATTCCCAGTCCAACCAATTTTCGTATAGGCCATGGCTGATTCGTTCCTCGTTCCTGTTTCTCCGAACCACTTGCTATGTCTCTAATGGGCTCGCTACGACGAGACATTATGTCCAACCTACCTGGTTATTTCGGTGTCATAAAAACTGGAAACTTATATTTATAACGTTTTCTTTTTTCCTACATTTTCTTTCCACCAACACTCAGGTACGTCTTAAACTTAAGGTAATTTAAAGTGAGTTATTGCAAAAGGCACTTGAGAAGTGTGTTGCGTGACAGTTACTTAGATAAATAGTATGTAGCTGCTTGCAAGCTTGCCATTTTCAAGCATGAACTTACTTTAGACAATAGTGGCCTCTACTAAAATATTTTGATTTAAATATTTGCAAGTATTTCATGAACAATAAAGGTATCCAGTCAATGTTTGTATTTGAAAGTAAACTAAAAATTCAACATATATATAGGCAAAAGATAAATGAAAATTGATATTAAAATGCGTACTTAAGCTTTAATTATGTACGAGTATTTCATTGCCGTTCAATGCATACAAACGGTTTCACGGTTTAAAAAAAAAGTTTTTATATGAAAACATAAAAATTGGTTGAAGAGTTCTTCATTTATTGTATCAAATAAGTTTACAAATATTTACTTTCTGTGTTACTGTCCTCTGTAGTTTGTGTTAATATACTCTAGCGAACACGTAAATCCACATGCAAACTTACTATTTTAATGGCAGTATGCTACTTTATCGGCGTCAGTGCAATTGAACACAGTTTGTAACGATTTTACCGCCTCACAAGCTTCTGGCGGAAAGTTGGCAAAAAAAGTGCCACACAGATCTTCAGTTCTTGTAATCACCTCACTTCTATAGGGGAGAGAAAATAAACACTATTTTTCCAAAGCCGTTTTCGCTACACTGCGCTTAGTGGAGTCATTGATTTCCTCTGTCGTATGATAAGTAGGTTGCAATTACAATAGTTTCCCAAAATATGTGAAACTGCCCAGAAGAACTTGCATATTTGCTGTAAATATGATATAGAATATTGCTTACAAAAAGAAAAAATACGCAATTACTATTATAAAATTGGTCTTACATAAAACTAAAACAAATTTCCAGTAAACGATTGAGAGTTTGCCTCATGAGGAGGGTCAACGTGTGACAGAGCGTGGAAAAACGTGGTCGTAAACGTTAATTTTTGTATCCTTGTTTATTAAAGCCCTGCCTCATATCTTTAACGATTGCCAAACTTGTGGCTTTGGCATTAACTTACGAGGACCTGCCTTTTTGATCGCTGAGGTTAATGCAGAGTTCTAGGTGATGCGAGCATAATGTGTCGATGGAAAAGTATGATATTGGTAACCCCTTTTTGCAGTTGTCGGTACAATTTCTCGTTCAATGAAAATATTGTGTTAGAAGTACAGAATTAAGTGTTGGAGAGATTAATTTTTTTAATCAGATAGACACAAAGAGCACCACGATCGTCCTTTTCGACATCATAACGTCGTGACAAATAACACGATTGAAATAAACATGGTTTCGTTGTATCGGATATACGACTACAATGCGATCATGACTTTGAGTTGGTGCTGCGAGTTCTAGAGGCGTGGGTAGGGTTCCGCAGTGGCTCGGCAATTGTGGGCTTGGGCAAACATTTCCGGCCAGTATATCTCGCCCCTCCAATGTGCTGACGCGCTGGTTTTGGTGCCAAACGAAAGATCTCGTCTATATCTGACGATTAATATAATAAAATATGTCAATTATACAGTTCTTTACTTTAATTTCATTAAAATATCCCAAAGAAAATATTACCAGCTAGGCAGGCGTATTTACGTTAAACCCACAGTCGTATCCCCGACAGCTCCACGCCCCGATTTTTTGTTGTTTATTTTCATTGCATTGAAAATACGAACCCTAAAAAAACTAGATTACACTGACGATAATTGTTCATGGTAGAGCGTATCACAGTCGCTTTAAATTATGATGGAAAACATTATCGGCTTGGTTCTTGCACCACGGGGTCATTAACTAAAATTGCAAATAAAGATACGTATTTCACATGTGCAAAACCACACTTGTATGGACCTTAAATACGTCAGTGGAAGTATACTGACATGTGTATATTATTAGTTTATTGCCAAATATAAAGTAATTTTAATAATTTAAATAATTATGAATAAAACTAAGTATGGTCCTGTACACCGAGAGAACAACCAACAAAATATTGGTTTGTAGAATTGTGAAAAGCAACAAAATTAAATATGTATTAAACTAACGAAATACACGCTTGAATAAACAAAGCATCTGTGTTATACCAAATGTTATTAGAATATCAGGAAATATTTTTTGAGTGAAGTCTATACATTTGTTTGGCCACTATTTTGATTACCTTCGTTCGAAAATACACCTCGAGAGTTTGTTTGCAATGTTTGTGACAATTAGGATAGTAATAGTATTTCTTGGTGCATTTATTGATGCTTAATAATGGTATAAATATCCTAATAAAACAATACCAACAGGAAACTGGAAAGGAAAGCTGTAAAATAGAAATATTTATTTGCGCAGGTTGTCCAGTAATTGAAATATGTATTTAAGGAGATTCCCTTGTGATCTGTACTCAGTTTAGCTGATGTCGCTAGGATGTAGCGCTCAAGCGCAGATAATCTACGTTCTAACCACGGTCGGGCTTCCAATATTTTTTTTCTATATCAACCGAAACGGTTGTGTGTGCGTAAAGCCAAACAAAACTTTAGTAGCACTAACCAAGTCTTTGTTTGGGGCAACCAAATAAGAACAACAAAATAATTTAGTTTCAACAATAAACTATGTCATTACCCCTATACAAACAATTAATTTGGTTAGGCCAAACAAACTTATGTTTGATTCAACAAAACATTTTTCTCCGTGCACGCAATCTGTTCTCAACAAACACGTATTGAATAAAATTCCGTATCGCAAATAGAGGTGTGTATTTACTGTCAGTTTTCATTGCAGATAAACTCTCTTACGAAGCCATATTGGCTTGTCTTATATACTGAATAGGCCGGCTGTGCTGAAATAATTTCCTTTTAGTATGTGATTCATTGTTGATTGAGTATTTTTGAAAAATGTCTGGTTTCTTTTCCCTGAGCCTAGTTTACCCTTCTACCACGTGTAAAAACTAACCGTGTCACGTACCCAATGACTTTGGTCCATGAGTCGATCAAATTACAGCGTCAAGTCAAATATACTGATTTTACGCTCATTCTCTTTTCAGACACAAGCGTGCGCATAGGTAATGCCGGGTGTACCCAGGCATAGCCTAATTCCAGCATATGTATTAATTTAAAATTGCTGTCTTCAATATTTATTTTATTATTCTGGAATTTAAGCATTTCTAAGAGCGCGCTGGTCTGTATGAGACATTCTGAGGAATAGAAGCCAATATTAATTTGAATTATTGTATTAATTAACTGATTAATTTTACTTTTCAAATTTATGCGAATTATTAATTTTTCACAATCTAGTTTTCCATGAGCATTTTAGGAAATAATGTGAAACGTGGTTTTCTTATAATATCACATTTTGGCACAACTCTTGCGTAATTATCACTATTTTAAACTTTACAAACAAAATATTTCCCCACGGAAAAACCTACAGACCTCCACTTTTATGTGACCACCGGCTATTCTTTAACTTCGTGCACCCCCTAATAATGACGACTGCACCCGCCCATGATTTCAGGTATACACAAATTAAAAACAAACCAAATTCGGTGCCCTCAAACTTAAACCTTTAAGAAGACATTAAAACATAAAACTTTTTTTCATAATTCGACGCTATCATAGTTGTAGATGCCAGACAGCCTTTTCGTTATGCAGCCTTTCCACTTCCTACTATTCAACCAGCTCGTCATACCTGATGTCACAGTTGAGACGTGTGTTAAACCGCGGGCGTTGGAAAACCCTTGTTTCGTGTCTCTAAGACATGCCCGGGGCGATCCATCTCGCCTGCGTGCATGGAGAAAAAAAGTGACCAGTGTTCAGAGTGCGAAGGGGCGGACATAGAAAACAGTTGCCTACACAAGGCAGAGGGGGGAGAGGGTGTTAAGGTTGGACATTCCCGCGACAGTACTTCCGACAATGGTACATTACAAACATGCTCCTCCACTAGGACCATGAGCGGGTTGTCATTATTTTGGCGTGTAGTGGAGAATGCAGGATAGCGATAAGATGGGCACTTCTCAGAGTACCCACAAGCATGTGGCATCACCATGCTCGCACAAAAATTCACCATTAAAAAAGCTGCTTTAAAGTGCCTCCAACGTAAATTTTGGAACGTAGCTAAATTATGATACATATTTAACAAATACACTGACGGATATTAAAACTACAACGCAAAAAAGGATGCACCTAAAGGACCGCACATCGCAGCAATGCATAGAGCAGAGTAGGACAATGACGTGAGATAAGTGTTTCAGCCGAGTTGTGTTTCCCAGCCGTTTGAGTGCACAGACGGAGTGAGCATACCGTGTCGAAGAACTCGACAACCATACAAGCAAATTTCCGCCTCTGACCGCGGGAGAATCGTGGCCTATCGGCACTATGGTATATCTTACTGCGAAATTGGTTATTTTGTTGGAATAAATGCAACGACAGTGAAGTTGGTATTGAATCAGTGGGTCGAGGAGGGACGGGTTGAGCAACATGCCGGAAACCAATGACCCCGTCACACCAACGAGCATAAGGACAGATATCTGAAGCTCAAGGCGATTATGGATCATACACCCTGGCTCAGGATTGCAGGCATGTGGCACATCAAGCTGTGTCTGCACACACTGTTCGTCAACGTCTGCAGCTTCAGGGCATCGTGTCTAGGTGCCTATTACTGCTACTGCCATTGATTGCTCATTACGGGCGCCTGCGGCTGTAGTGGTGCGTGGAACGTTAGGCCTGGAGGAATGAATGGCATGCCTTGGTCTTCTCCGACGAATCCCGCTTCTGCTTGCAGCACCACGGTTGTCATATCCGTGTTTGGTAACACTGTGACGTACACCTGGCTGAGTCCTGCATACCGGCCGAGCAACTAGAATTATGGTATGGGGCATCGTTGAATTCCAGTCCTGTCCTGTTCCAGACCAACAGCTGTTATGCTGCGAATGTGGTGGAGTCTGTTGTTGTCCTTTATCTCCACGGTCAGCCTGAGGCCCTATACCAACAGCGCAATGTGCGACTGCATATAGCACACATCGTCCGACGATTCCTGGATGACCACCATAGTGCACTGTTTCTTTTGCCTGCGAGTTCACCCGATCTTTCGCCATAGAAAACGTGAGGTACATGTTCAGACGACTACTGGCCTGCCACAGGACACCTGCGCACAATGGTTGAACTTTGAGCATTAATCGAAGCAACATGGGTGGAGTACTCCAGACGGATATTCAAAGACTTTTCCTCTCAATGCCGCATTGTGTAACAGCTGTTATTGCCGCCCCACCTAGGGCCACACACTACTGATTTCCCTATGTGATGTACGTTATACCGAGCTGCAATAATTATGTTACCTGTGTATGATTGGTATTCTGTCTAATAAATCTTGCTGTAATAGGCCATGTCCTTCTTGGTGTTGCAATTTTGTTGGCCAGTAGTGTATTTTTTGTTTATATGAGGGAACGAAAAGAGGGGAGATTAAAAATTTAAGTTGTCATTATTTCCGCAAGATAATGATGTCGACTTGCATAAAGCAGTTACGATAAACTTGGCATATGACTTATTATTGTTATACTTGTGTGAATATCGTCTCTTAATATAAATAAAACTATGTAACGAGCGAATCTATTACAAAATTTCCCCGTGTTATTTGGATCACAACACACAGTAACTTTCACGAGCCATTGCCGTACGGTACTTTCCTACTGCGTGGCAGACGCCAGTAGTGTACGTGCTCGGCTGTCCTGGGAAGAGAAAAGCGACTGCTCTCTACAGCTACTCTTCTGGCCGCATAATTGCGCTACGAGCAGGTGAAAGTGATAACGCAGCTACCTGGCGTCGGGCCGCGAAGAGCGGAGACATTCTGCAATGGCGGCACTCATATCAAGATTCTTAAGACCTGGGAGGAGTTGTTTTGATTCCTGGAAGGAAACTCTTCTTCACTGTTTGGTTTACTCTACTTTAAGGAATTCTGTGACATGTTGAAGCTCTATTGCCAGCTCTAGTATCAGACATACGGGGTGAATATGGCTACAGGAAGGGCTAATGATAAGTCTCTAATATCCTTTCCTAACTCAATGGATCCCACTACATCTTGGCAGTACCTCTGTATGACTTCGAAGCACTGAGGTTAACAAAAGTGGAAAACTCCCAGTCGTTCTCCAAGCCTGATTTACCGAAAGGGTATTTTCCTCCCATGCTGGGATCGAATCATTGGTAGTCGTTATAGTTTTGGCCTGATGGCGTGTTCGTCAACTCTATAACCGTGTTTGGACCCAAGCAGGAATTTCAGTGTGTAGAAATTCAACTGTATAACGGGCAAAGATGAAGAAAAGGGTGGTGCTATAGTCCATCCTTCTGTGTCGGGTAACTCACAGGTGGCAATGCAAATGAAGGAGGAGCACGAGCTGACCTGGTATTGGCACCGACTGGGATTCCCTCTTACGCCCGAGGTCAGAATGTGAAGGACTCGTGCTGCCAGTGGATGACAACTCGCTATGGTGGTGGAAGGGTCCTTCTCTCTGGACCATGAAAATATTAAAAATTGAGCACGGGGGAGGATAAATAATAATCTAACACCCTGGATGGCTGTCACACTTAGTAGGGCCCAAAATTTCAGTTGAGCTGAGTTGGGACGGTTTGGTTGGCGCTTAACATCAAAGACTTTGGATGCCGGTGAGGGTGAAATAAGGTGAAGATGGGTCAATGGTGGCATGCAAAGGTGGGAGAAATGGTAGTGTCGCGAGAAATTCTGCCGAGCAACAGCCACGCCCGCTATGTTTCCAAGTGCGGATGATCCCATCGAGGTTCGAACTGAGGAAAATGTTTTGTTGAATAAAACAACGTTTGTTTGGCGCAACCAAATTCAATTTTTTGTATAGAGGAATAGTAGATAGATATTGGGGGGATCTGGCACAGGGGGTTGGGGGTTGGGACGCTGGGATGGACATAGCATCTAGCAGAGGACCAGTGGTGGCATCTGGCAAGGGACCAGAGGATACCTGACGTATGGCCTTGACCTTGACCTCAAATGTCCTGTTTTTCCTAAAAATCAAAATTCCTAGAATTTCCCTTAAAATTTCCTGAATTTCCCTCCAAATCTGCAAAAATTTCCGGCAAAACGTCTCCTTACCAAAATTTTCATCAGTCACTCAGTCTAGAAATATAATAAACTTGTTTCAAAAATGTTTCTGTTACTGCTCTGTCATTATTCCTTGTTCGACAGGGGTATCGTGTGTCGTGTGTCGGAGCCCCTCAGACATCTGCCATATTGTATTGCATCCCAACCATCAGTTCATGCTGTATCATTCTGCCTTGGTAAACAGGGGTATGAGGTGTCGGAGCTCAGAGCCATCCGCAATTAGGGATTACGTCACAGCCACCAAGCCGGATGACCTTGACCTCAACATTTCCCATTTTCTCCAGAAAACACTCCAAAATCCTATAATTCCTCTTAAAATTTTCCGAATTTACCTCAAAATTTGCACAATTTCCTGCAAAAATTTTTATTCCAAATTTTTATTTGTCACTAAGTCCAAAAATAACATTGTAAAAAGGGGGGCGGGGACATTGGAAGTTCAGAACCATCCAGTGCTCTGTCTTATACCTTGATACTTCAAGCTCTATAATTCCATGCCACTACCTCGTTTCTAGAACTTTCCAGTTCATGCTCTGTCATTCCAAGTCAACATAGGCCATCTTATTTCAAGGATTTTCCAGTTCATGCTATGTCATTCCATGTCAACACCAACCACATTATTTCAGGAATTTTATAGTTCTGCACCCTCTTATGCTATTTCATGCTGTCACTCCACCTTGTTACAAGCATATTCTACGACATATGCGAAGTAAGCCTATGGTAAACCCACCTCTGCTAATAACACCAAGTACAGTATGTATATATCTGACTCCTACAACTTATAGGCATAGTTGAGAATGCACTAATAATGTATAATTTAGTCAATAAGAGGTTAATGTATAAATTTACATATTAAATATTATCAAACGAACTGTCTATGGATTCGTATTTTCTAAAATAATTTGACTATACAAAAAAAAATTTCATAAATAAAATAATTTTTTAATGTAATACATTTTATTTCACTTTTAAAGCTTACAGAAAATATAATACCAAGCAATGTGTCTGTGAATTCGTATTTCTAAGACGGATTTGTAGTAAATGATACCGCAACCATAAATTATTAAAACGATAATTTTATAAATAAAATTCATATAATAAATAAATTTTTATTTTACATTTAAATTAATATATTAAGCAGCACATCTACGGATTCCTATTTTCAAAGAAAATTCTAATATTATATCAGAAAATATAATATGAGGCAATGACCAGCGCCATATTGAATTTTATAAGCAGAGGATTGTGTACGTAAATATTCCAAACATCATGTATTTTCGGGTTCGTGTTTTCTAGTCGAATGCTAATGTCACTCCTTAAAATTTGGTTATTTAAACGTAATGAATAAAACATTGACTTTAGTAGGGATAGGGATTGATCTTACATTATTTTAAGTAATTATGTAACGAGCTCGAGCCTAAATACAAGACAGTGGTTGCCTTACCTCAGAATGTGGTTTAAGTCAATTATGCCTGTGTCTAACAGCTGTGAACTTAGAGGCACAGTGGGGCTCAATTCTTGACTACCGGAGTTAGGCACATGGATATTCGAACGCATCAGACCAGTGCAAGTCTATCCGAGATGAAAAACGAATTATGGCTTACGCTTTTTTTATGAGAATAAATGGCCACCATTTTCCAACCCTCGAAGTTATAGTTACAATATCCATATTTAAGGTTTCACCCCCACGACATATATCAAAGCCATACAGTCAGTTTGTTCGAATACGATGTTGGGTACCAATATATTTATAAATAAAATTTTAATATACTTAAATTTTAAGTTTTAAATTTAGAGACACAATATAATCTGTTGCATATCTGCAGGCGTGTATTTTAAAGGTGAATTCAACTGTGATATTAGAAACGGCTATTGTATGTTTCTATCCCCCGATGCCATATTGATTTCATAGGAATACCTACGACTGAAGGATCTCAAAGTATGTTGGCAAGCAGCTTATTTATAGACTAGTGTAATGCCAAAAACTATTTAAACGTTATTGTAAAAAAACTTTACTTAAGTTGCATAGCTTATAATCAATATTAATTATTTTCAAACGTACTAAGAAATGTGTCTGAGGCACTATGCATTACATTGTAAATAAATAAAATAAAAAATAGTAGTGCTGCATGTTTTTGTAAACGCAGAACTGTTTGGGTTGCCAGCATCTCTGTCAACCTTACATGCACACACGCACACACATTCACACCGATATAAGATCTATAATCTAATAAATATATGAATTTATCGAGACATGCATAATTGAGGGTAGTCTGGGTAGTTATTTTTATATTTAGAATGAAGAGTAAAACTTCAAGATTTACTCTGACATAAGGGTCGAAAATCAAATTAAAAAACATTTTAGAAGCATTTTTGACTTAAGGTGCGTGCTTTTCCAAAATATAGTAAAAGAAGAAACTCGACTTTATGTGCACCGACATAAAGTCAAAATCGAACGAAATAAAAATATTATTCAGCTATACAATGTACAAGAATTATCAATTTTTTTTATAAGAATTCTAAGTATTTAAAATTGTTCTACTACATATAGTGCTTTCTTTGCACATGAACGCGCATATTAAAATATTTATCACTTCACACATATATTTATTAAGTAAAATTTTTGTTTGACATAACATATCCAGACTTGATATATTACATGCAGCATGTAACCGGACATTTTTTTGAGAATAATTAGATCATGGCTTAATAAATTATAAACACTCATTGTAACGCCTGCAGTTCCATTCATACATTTTCCATTTTCCATTTTTATAGACGTAGATATGAATTAAAGATGTTTTCTAATTAGGAATTTGAAGTACTATACTTCCAGACTTGACTTTTCAAGAATAATTAATGCCTAAGGCCACAACAATGTTTATGTACGTATTTACAAATAATAGTCATGTATGTGAAGTAAATTTATTTAGTATATTGTTTTAAAAAATTTGGAAATGCAAGTATATAGTATGAAATACGTACAGAAGGCCATTGTTAATGTAAATACTAATATGATGTCATAACAACTGATTATGCATAATTTTATAAATAAAAGTCATGTATTTAATTTAATTTATTGTTTTAAAAACTTGGAAAAGTATATCGTGTGACGTATGCACAAATGCGTATAATGCAGGGGGTGCGAATATGAAATCAGATCAATATATGTGATTGCGTGCCCGCAGTTTAGGACAAGCCAGATAATATGGATGTCGGAGATAGGGTGAATGGCGTGGCATAATTCAATATGTTAAAACTTCAGTCAGATTGTATTACGGCCAATGGGTGCGTGTAGGAGCCTGTATACTGCTGACCAGTTCTGTACGATCTCAACAGACGGTCAAGAGGGAGGTCCATTTGACTGTCGCAGGCATGACCGGAGCCGGTGGCTTTCCTCCCTACCATCCAGCGACATAAGGCAGCTTCACTAACACTAATGCGACTACGTGAACACTCATTATTCGACCATGTTCAGCACTATTTTGAATTTTCTAAAGGCATAGGTGTGCTATTATTTGTTTAAAGTAATTATGGCCAGTAAATTTAACCAGCTCGTTTCGAGAATACACGACATGTGTCGCCTTACCTAAAGGCATGTTATAAGCATAGTATGCTCATGTCTACCCCACCAACTTGACATAGTTGGTCGTCTTTCAGCAACTGTTGGAGATAGATAAATGTTTAACGCCTACCGTATCATCTCAATACAAAGCCCAACCAATCTGATATGGTCCATTATGCATTACGCCCTTCTATAAGCATAGTTGCCCGTAATTTAGGCACTTATTAAAATGGAACCATCAAATTCACACTAGGTATAGCCAATACTAATGACCTAAAACAGACTCCTATATTTCACTATACCTTAAGCATTTTTATAATCATAATTGGCAGACATTTTCGAAGCATCTATGTAAAGGGCACATGTTTTCAGAACTGATAGGTATATTTCATCACAAATTATGTTAGACACTATATTAAATGTTATATTATTTACCATGTACTTATTTTGTGTTCATATGTTGCTATAATTAGGTAACTTTGTACCAAAGATAACAAAATTCATTACAACGTACCTACAAGACAAAATATTTTGACAATTCGTTTCCTCAATTGTTTAAAAAAATCCGAAAAATATGTATTTATTTACATAAGGTGCTTACTTAGCATCTAAGTAGTAACTTCGTGCAGTAAAGACGTACTTATTAATTTCGTTACAGTACTAAACTCGCACATTGAAAGAGTGTACAGGAAATTCGTGATTTTATTTAAAACAAATAAGATCGCATCATTAAAAAAAACACGAAAATTTTACTCTAGCTAAAATTATACACAGTTGGCTTATCATAAGAGAAAACGCTGTACAACCACGGAACTTTTCGTGTTCGCTTTACCATTAGTTTAAGTAAATGATCATTTCAGTCACTGGTCGAACCTCCTTCACACTACAGTACAAAGGGCTGCTGACAATCATTTCCTCCCGCCTCGCACATATGAAAGTCACAAACATTGTGAATATATGAACATAAATGGTGTATGAATTAAAACTCAGTACCTAGGCGAATAAAAAATCAGCTGGGGGGCAAATATGTGTGCCACATCACCTCGGCATACGCTAAGTGCAGTCCTACAAATCTAGATATGGTTAATTTAAAACGTCATACACCACTCACAGATTATTCAAGCAGAACACTTCAGTTCTCGCGAGCATAGGTGGAACAAACTGGCTGGCAGTAAGGAGGCCACTACCCCGTGCGATTTTTTCTTTGGGGGTACATAAAGAATCAAGTGTTTTGTCCACCATTGCCGGCTAACATTGACGACCTCAAGACGAGATTTACGGACGCCATCCAAACCGTAACACCGGACATGCTGACAATAGTGTGGAACGAGTTTGATTATCACGTAGATGTCGTTCGGGCAGCTCGTGGTGGTCACATTGAACATTTATGAATGTATGGTAAACAAACTTCACGGTTCCACGGTTCATTTGATTGGTCAATCATGGTTGTAAGTTGTTTGGTTTTGATATTGTATAACTTCAAAGTTGGGGGTATTCTTTTATACTCACCCTGTATTTACTCCCAGCACGATCAAAACACATTCCTTTGTCTATAGCACCAAGATAGCCACAGAGTAGATAAGTATACAGAAACGAAATGTGGTGGTTTCTTTAACGTGTGTGAACCCAATCGCCGATTGGCTTTGCAAAGCTCTGTCTTGGTCCATGTGCGGGATTAGCTAGCACGTTCAGCGAGTGATTGCCTACTCGCTGGGCTGCCACTTGGCGAGTTACCAGGAGTTGACTGGCGACCAGCGCTCTGGCATGTTACCGGTCAGTGACGCCATGTATATGGCGTGTACAGCTTACGTTCCTTATATATGCATCAGTATCGGTTTTCAGTGTGTCCTGCTTTCCATTACCTACGCAGCCAATCTGAATGCGTAAGAATTTTGTGTCATTATTATTACTGCATATATTTAAATGAACAAGAGACGCCTTAAATGAACACATTACATTAAATTATCAAAATTCCCCAGTTCACAGCTTTAACTAAAATAATTTTCGTTCAAAAAAATAACTTAAACCCTAACTATACTTGCCATACACGTTTCCCAGCTCAAACTACTGCAACTGGATTTATTTTAATATCAGTATTGTATGCAACGTACATATTTTTTGAAGTAATATCCAGATGAGATAGACGGAATTTGTAGAATCATTTTAAGTACTCCAACTCAACTCTTCTGCAGGTAAACTGGACTCTGCACATATCCAATAAAAATAAACAATATTTTGATTTTGTATTTCGTCACCAAACATTTGCACATCCAAGGATTTATATTTAGTGGAGATCATTTGCTATAAGAAATAGGTATTAAGAACCGTGTCACCTCGTACAGACCGACCACGTTGTAAATTCATTTTACAATCTTCTATAATTTGTTTGTTTGCCGCATTCATTTATTTTTCATTAGTAGAGTTCCGCATTTATAAGTATTGCAGTAATATATGCTGTTTTATATCAAATACACAATAATATTATTTTCTATTATATATTATTCACTTTGCAAGTATATTTATGATTAACTTTGCAAGTATATTTACTTTTCACTTTGCAAGTATATAAAAATTGATTTCGAAATTTTGATAATTATCTTATAAATATTTTTGGTTGTATATGTAGGGAAATTTTATTGTAATTAAAAGAAAACACTTTTAAACAGTTGTAACTTGTATTTACAACCTGACAAACACACACAAAACACATACATACATATATGTAGAATATTTTACATAAAATATTTAATCGGTTACAGAAAATGTCCATGCATAGGTCATACTAGCGGGTCATACGTGCAGACGATATCATGAGCCCATTTATTATTGTAAATGTATTTATTGTTTTAATTTCATGACTGCTGCTATTGGTTTTTCCTTTGTCCAATACACACAATTTTTATTTACAGCAACACACATTATTCTGAAATAAAAACCATTTTATAAAAACAAAAGAAAGTAATAGCACTCACATAAAACTGTTGCCTCCTTTGAAGTATTCCAATTCAATCACACTGCAGCTGAATCAACCGCTGTTTACAGATGATAGTAAAAATATTAGTAATTTGATTCACATATTACCACCAAATCTTTGTATAGCCGAGGTTTCCCATTTATTACAGAGCATTCACTATAGTAATAACATTTTATTTTTCCATATCCTTCCTACACTGAAAATGGCCTCGCTGCCCTATTGATAACTCGCTTGACTTGAAACACAATCACTTGTTCGAGGCCACGCCCCGTCAGGTCATCGCACTTGCTATAAAGTTAACAAAAATCGCACACATATACATAATATTTCATTCAATAAGGCATCTTGCTCTGAGTTTATCAAAAATCGAATTAATCTCTTCGCTGACAGAAAGATGTCCTATGAGGAAAATTGTCAAATATTTACTTTTCTAATAATTTCAAACTTTCAGTTTACCCATGCATGAATACAGTGATCAGGCCCATAGCAATGTTAAATTTTCATATGGCGGAAAGATACATAATGTACATACAAGTATATCTTAAGCAGGGCTTTCAAAAGTGCACAGTTAACCATGAACAACCTATTGAAATGATTTACTAAAAATTATTTAATTTTGAAAATGTAATATGACTTTTAAAGAAGTAATGTTTTCAAGACAAATACATGTGTTAGCCTAAAAACATATTTTTATTCTGGACTTGTAATATAATCTTTGAAAAAGTAATGCTGTTAAAATAATTTGTACTTACTTATAATGCGATTTTAAAAGACATTTAAAAATAACTTTTACTAAAAACTGATTTTATTCGGAAGTTGAAATGTGAAACGTGTAGCGTATATATTAGTGAATAATGAACTAAGAATTTTTTGGAAATGACTTTCGTTTTTGTATTTCGGTATTCATAGTCCCTGTATCAAAATTCAAAGTGTGCAACAGAATTATCACGTTGGTCTTGGACTACCGCGGGGACTCGCATTTCAAAGTTCGCTGTGTTCAGGCTCGTGTGCTGCTCGTTATTTTTCCTGTGGGATTTTCCCGTCTGGCTCCGGGTGCGTGCTGATAAATAAAATGTATTTTAAAAGACATGTCTGTTTGCAATAACCACATCAAAAGTTTGAAAATAAATTTGAGATGGAAAAATTTGGCATCATATTATTTATACTGAAAAGAAATATAAGCATATTGGATACTGAAATTCATACTATAAACTACGGTATAATGGACCACGTTGTTTTTAATTACTTATCAGGCAAAAATAATCCTACTTAAACGTACACGAAATAAAGGCATATTCTATTACAGGAGCATAAATCCTCTAAGCACAGTTATTGCAGATTTATTCTAATCATATTGATATTAATTTAAAAATAACTATAATATTAATTTTCTAAAGCTTGCTTCGCTGCACTGACACAGCTGCCGGCATAGCCACTTTCTTTTTTACTTTTGAAACTATTTGATAATTAAATAGTGTGTTTGCGTCTAGCATGCCAATTCGCTCACATATGATTATTCTTTGAAACATGTGTGGGGACAAAGGTGAAAATAATGCATTGTCCTGCTTACAGTTACCAAGTGGCGTATTTTATATTAAACATTTTAAAACTAGATATGGAAAAATTAAACCGAAATGTTATATATTACTAAACAATTAAGACTTGAAACAATGGCATGGAAGGCGTCCTCCCCCTTTCCCCCGTCGCAAAGTCAGGTCCGGCGCTGCAGTTTATTTTGAATCGGACAGTCAACACGGCCTGTTTCGTATAGGCCATTCACGGTAAAGCGAGCACCTTTTGAAAGCCCTCTCATTTGGAATAATTATCAATAAATATATTTTATTTTAGCCGTAGACGTTAACTTCCAAGTGCAGTGGAATATACACTATGTGTTTATAACATGGCAATATTTATTCAAAAAAAAGGTTAAAAGATCAAATGTGGCTGAAAGTTAAAATAAACAAGGACCTAAAAAGTGCTCACTTTACCGTGAATCGCCTTGCGAACCCTCACGAGGGCCGTTATGAGGCCAGGCGTACTAAAATCGTACATCAAAGTTGCATGACCTTCCCATTTGTTTGTCAACATATTAAACTGCAAGTGTCTAGGAACATCGAAAATGGGGAGACGGCCCGGAATCTTTGACAAGTCACAACTCTAAAAGACTCACCCACATAATAATAAACTGTTTGACTAAAAAAATTTGTAACCAAGTCCGGAGAGTCTTTATTTAGTAAGGAAACCAACATTCGGCAAGTGGGTTCGATTTAAACATTCAAATCTCTGAATAGATCAATTCACTGTCACATCGAATGTTAACCATTTCATTACCTTTCCTCCAAAATTATGCACATTTTTGAACACATTTAAAAGAAAAATAAGTGCTGCATGAGAACTTCCTGACAATTATACCGAAGCACTGGAGACATAGAAATAATAAATATTCAGTACATTTGAGTGCAAATGTGAGCTAAGCAACCTTTCCTGCTCTAAGATTATAATTTCTTAAGTATGTTAGAAATTGCACCCTTACATTTCAAAAAGTGTTAGCATAAAAGTTACTTAATCACGATGAAATGAAACTATCAGTGTAGATTTTTTCCCCGCCTCCATGTTTTCTTTTTCCCGTCATACTTAAATATTTCAGTTTTAAATTATTTGTGAATCGTCATCATCAAATAATGTACCATTATCTAAAATTGTAAACCCTTACTTACCTGATAAATTTGCAGAAATTATCTTCCCGCTTTCATTTAAAACCATGTTATTTAAGTGTAATAGTCAAGTGTAATAAACCCCAAATAACTAAATTTATAATAAATATTTTTTAAATAACAACCTTGCATCACATCATTAGCGAATTTCTCAAATCATAAATTAAGCATTAAGTAATATAGACCAGGCACATAACTTGAGATTATAACTTTTGAACCTATGTTTGAAAAACTATAATGTATAAATAAATTGAAATCGCGTTCCCTACATTTTATAAGAAGTAATACATTTACTGAGTAGATGATGTGTATGGATTAAAGATGTGTTACCCAACACGACAGTGCTGTTAGTACAAATACACTACGACTATGTTTCTAGCATTTTGTGTGTCGGTATGCACTAAACCCGATCTGTGATGTCAACCAGCGAAATAACATTCACTGAAAGCCAGTTGCTAAGCTACTGCCGCCTGGCATCAAGCAAATAAACTGAGAACAAGTGAATTACTGCAGTGTAATTCCTAACATTCAGTGGGAATCACAAACTAATCAGTGAAATTCAGCCACCATATTAATTATTTATATGTCACTGATTTATCAGTCGCTCAATTTTCACCGTTTTCTCTTCCTTTAGCTCAATTCTCACTGAGTGTAGTATAACCATCGTTGCTATTGTCGTTTCAGTCAGTTAATAACTCTATTTTTATAAATATTAATTTCTGAAATACAGAAGTGGTGCTGTTTTTTTAAAATGTCATATTAATAGACTGTACCACCAGACCAGCAAATCAAAAGTTCTAGCTGGAAACATTCTAGCCATCAACACTTGCCGACCACATCACGCCAGTCATTTGCAAAACCCTTATCATCATGCAATACCAGCAAACCAACAAACCACACTGACATGTCATATCAACCATCGAACCAAAATATTTCAACCAATCATTCCAACAAACAATACTAACAGACCATACAAACAGATAATTTCATCTGACAGTAACCTCTGACCGTACTATTAAAATAAACCAACAAGGCATTCCTGCAAAAAAAAAATTAGAACCAAATACTTGTCAACCATATCATCATATGATATGAAGAAATCATACAAAAAAAACAGACACGACCGTGTTATGAGACAGTTTCTACAAATAACACTAACGACCTACCACCCACCATATTTACCAAAACATTTCAACCATACCATCAAGACAATATAACACAACATTTACATATCTTGTAATGCATATTCAAAATTATTGCTTCTAATAAATGGTGTACCCCGCCAATCATAGTGTAGCAGTTTGGAGGGCAGTCCTCTCATAATTGTACTCTTTACACACATTCAGTTATCTCTAAAACGTCTTGCCACAATAGCAACACTCTTTCACCAACTAATGATAGGATAATCGAATAAGCCGTGCATATAGACATATGCTGAGTACTCGATTTCACACCATCAGAGGCCTGCGTCACCTTCAAGCAAATAAGAACTAACACACCCAGACTACTGTCAAACTGACTCCTGCCGAGAACGAATAACATTTGAGCTTTTACCAAGGTCGTGCAGCTGCCTGTCTATACATATTCAAACCTACCACCGGTAGGAGGAATGAAGTTTTTTTTGCGTTCGAAGTATCTCGGAAAAATAAATACCGTTTGTATAAAATTATCTTAAAGTCTTTCTCCTTCAACCACATAACACTTATTTGACGGGAAAAAAATTTGACAAAGTTCTTATATTTATTTTGTAAATGGCAATCTAATTTCCACATAAATCCACGCCAATGTCTATACTAAGAATGTACGTAGATATATTTAAAGTTCTTGTATCATCACAGCTTGCAGGTGTTTGTACGTATCGAAGCACTGCATTCGACCATCAGAAAAAATATATATTTGATCCTAAAATAATTAACGTCTTCGATGTACCTCAGATTAATCTTAAACGTTACTCCCGAGCAGCTTTATATAAGCAGGGATAAAAATAAACGAATAACACAGAAGTTATTTGTATACTTTAGCTTTATTTAACAGATACGTAAAAAAACATAATAGTTACATGCTCAACTTATTCTTCATTCGACCAAAAGAATTATGTCTGTTTTTTCAGAGCAATTCCTGCTGTGAGCATTCTAGCTACACTTATTTGCATATACCACACCACAGTTATCACATGGGTAAGTCTTGTAGGCCATGGTGAATGGGTACTTACTATCTTAATGTCGTCTGACATTGCGGCTGTTAGTAAATGTCTTGCCACAATACTTGCACTCAATTCCTGATGAACAACAAACATTGACTTTGTTCTTTTTGCTACGTCTCTTCAAGCCATCTCTGCGGGAAAACACTGCGTCACAGTTACCGCAGTGGTAAGTCTTGTATTCAATGCAGAACATGCAATGGCTACTTTCATGTCACTGTGAATTACAGCTTTTACTAAAAGCACTTCCGCAGTACTAACGTTATTTCCGTGGTGAATGTACCGAATCTCCAAGATCCCTTGCTGTTGACGATGCAGTCCGTGTTACAGATGGTAAGTCTTCAGCCATCGATTCCATCTTCATACTGTAACATAGTAGGCGATCGCGATAGATGAATGTAGTCTCAACGATCTGCTTTCCACCACACTCGACAACGAAGTGGCAATCATTTTTACATTATGCTCGCTTGTATACTATCCACACTACATGACAGTTTGCATTGCCTGTCTAGGGTTGCCTCAGTAAATGACTGCTGGCTATGTGCTGTAAACAACAGCATGGTTGCTGGACTGTAAAATATTGTCTTATCTGGTCGATCGCTGTCTAGCCTGCAAAGTTGACCATTCGACCACTCATCTTCTTTACAGTCGTTCATCTTTCAGCATTGGAGACGCTTTGTTATTATTTATACTTATCCTGCTATTTCCCTGATGTGCCTAACACTAGTTCCTGGAATGTGGTGTTCTGTAATGTTAGAACCACCTTGAAAACACTCTAGGCATGGGACACAGCCAAGATTCTCTTCTTCCTGTTGCAGATAGGCAGGTAGGTGTTTGCAGACGGATTGTAATTAATGCCTTGCATATGCGAGAAGGAATTCTTTAGGCAGGTATGCAAGCTCGACATCTTTGTCGAGTGCTGCAAGTTAAGTTTTCCATATATTACGATAGCCAATAAAATTTTCTGACCTCTAGAACAGTATGTCGTCATTTTCACGACGTCCTCTCGATGGGAGAAAGAAGTTCTGTACGATATGTGGTTGTACGAAATGTTTTTATAAACCTAAAAGTACGGCAGCGTAGACGCTGTATTCCAGCTGCACACATCAGAAAAATGGTGTCACTGACTAGTAACATGCCGGAACGGAGTTTGCCATCAGCGGCTGGTAACTTGTTGGCCAGCTGGCAGCCCAGCCAGTAGGGACTCATTCGCAGCAGCATGCGGTAGCCAATCACGCACATGGACTGGAACAGGGCTTTGCGAAGCCAATTGGCGAATGGATTAACTAACATCAAACGAACCACCACATGTCGTTTCTGTGTACGATTATACTCTGTTGCTATTGCTTGGTGCTATTAACAAAGGAATGTGTTTTGATCGTGCTGGGAGTACAAATAACGCTCGAGCAGTAGCATCCCAACCATCAACCAGTTGTTTGACGTATTTTAGTGAGAGCTGAGATTTCCTGCTACTGCTGCTTAAATAATATGTGAGTTCTGTATGACTATTTAATATAACCAAATACAGAACAGTAGGACTGCATTTAGCGTATGCCGAGGTGTTGTGACACACATATTTTCCCAACAGCTCATTTTTTATTCGACTCGCTACAGAGTATTAATTCATTAACCATTTATGTTCATATATACTTTCATATGCGCGGGGCGAGAGGTAATGTTTGATAGCAGCGTTTCGTACCACAGTGTGAAGGAGGTTCGGTCCGCTACTGAAAAATCCGTTTATTTAAAATAATGGCAAAGCGTAAACAAACAGTTCCATGTGTGTACAAGGCTTTTTTCAATGTGGAGTTTAGCAATGCTATGAAACTAACAATTATGTATTTAATGTGTAAAATTACTACTTGCATGCCAAGCATCGCATGTAAATGAATAAATATATGAGTGTTTTTTTTTCAAAGTAAGGAAATAAATTATCAATACAGTTTATGCAGTATTTTTTGTAAAGAATTTGGTTATATTCGGGACGAGAATTACATTTTAATGTTAAATGTAGTAAAATATTAATACAATATAAATGCATGGTAAAGAACATAGATTTCATCACGATGTCTAACGCAGTTTGTGATGACATATACTAATCAGTCCTGAAAGCATGTGCCCTTTACATAAATGCTTTGAAAATGCCGGCCAATTATGATTATAAAAGGCTTAAGATATAATGAAACACAGCAATCTGTTTTAGGTTGTCAGTGTGGACTATAGTGTGAATTTAATGATTCCATCTCAATAAGTGCCTAAATTACCTGTAACTAAGATTATAAAAAGGCTAAATGCATAATTAATCATATAACATTGGTTTGTCTTCGTATTGATCTGATATAGTATACGTTAAGCATTAACATAACTCCAACGGTTGCTGAAAGACGACCAACTATGCCAATTTGGTGGGTCTGTCATGAGAATACTATGCTTGAAACATTATTTGAGGTAAGGCGACAAATTTCCTGTATTCTCGAATCGAGCTGCTTTCAAATACTGCTTATAATTACTTTTTAAACAATAATAGCACGCCTATGCCTTTAGAAAATCCAATGTGGTACAAAACTTAGTCGAATGAAGAATGTTCTTGTTGCCACATTAGCCCTAATGAAGCTGTCATATGTCGCTGGATGGTAGACAAGAAAGCCACTGGATCTGGTCATGCCTGCGACAATCAAATGTTCCTCACTCCTGGCAGTCTGTTGAGATCATCCAGAACTGGTCAGCAGTGTAGAGGTTCATTCATGTGCCCTTTGTTCGTTACAAAATCTGACTGTGAGATTTTAACATCTTAAATTATGTCATGCCATCCACCCTGTCTCTCACTGCCCTAATCTATGGCTTGTCCTAAACTTTAGGCACGTAATCACATATTCCCACTTCATATTCGTATCCCCCTTCAATATACGTGTTTTTGCCTACATCACATGATATATTTAAATTATATACTTACATTTCCAATTTTTAAAAACAATAAATGAAATTAAATGTATAATTCTGATTTATAAAATTATCCGTAGTCAGCTGTTGTGATGTCACACTTGTAGTTACCTTAAAAAAAGTGTATGTACATATATCATACGATATACATGCGTTTCCAAGTTTTCAAAACAATAAATTAAATTTTATACATAAATGTTATTAATAAAAATATGTGTAATTAGCTGTAGTGACATCGCATTCGTATTTACCTTAAAAATAAGCTTCTGTACGTATATCATACTATGCTTGCAATTACAATTTTTTTTTAACAATAAACTAAATAAATTTACTTCACATATATAACTTTAATTTGTAAATACGTACATAAACTTCGGTTGCGACCTTATGTAAGAATTATTCTTGAAGAGTCAAGTCTGGAAATATAGTACTTCAAATGCCTACTTTGAAGGAAATCTTTGATGAATATCTACGTCTATAAAAATCGAATATGGAAAATGTATGAGTGGAACTGCAGGCGTTAGAATGAGAGTTTAAAATGTATTAAGCCATCTTCTAATTATTCTCAAACAAATGTCTGGTTATGTGCTGCATGTAATATATCAAGTCTGGATATGTTATGTCAAACAAAAATTATACTTAATCAATATATGTGTGAAGTGATAAATATTTTAATATGAGCGTTCATGTGCAAAGCACTATAAATGAGAATATGTAGAAAATTTTTAGATAATTATAATTCTTATTAAAAATAAAATGAATCATTCTTGTACTTTGTATATCTGAATAAGGTTTTTTTTCATTGGATTTTGACTTTGATGTTGGTGCACATAAAGACAAGTATCTTCTTTTACTATATTTTGGAAAACTATGCACGCTAAGTCAATAATGCTTCTTACATGATTTTAATCTAATTTTCGATCCTTATGTATGAGTACATCTTGAAGTTTGACTCTTCATTCTAAATATTAAAAAACACACAGACCACCCTCAATTATGCATGAATCGATAAATTAATATATTTATTAAATTTAAATTTTGGTTCTTATATCGGTGTGTATGTGCGTGTGTGCCCGGATCTAAACAGTTCTGCATTAACAAAAACTTGCAAAACTAATATTTTTACTTTTATGCATTTACAATGCAATGTTTAGTACCCTCAGACACATTCCATATTACGTTTGTAAATAATAATTATGTATTATAAGCTATGCTACTTAAGTAAAGTTTTTTACAATAACGTTGAAATAAATTTTCGCGCTACACCAGTCTATAAATAAGCTGCTTGCCAAAATACTTTGAGATCATACAGTCATAGGAATTCCTATAAAATCAATATGTCATCGGGGTATAGACACATATAATAGCCGTTTATAATATCACAGTTGAATTCGCCTTTAAAACACACGCCTGCAGATATGAAACACATTATATTGTGTCTCTAAGTTTCAAAAATATAAATTTAAATATATACAATTTTTATTTATAAATATATTGGTACCCAACATCGTATTCGAAAAAACTGACTGTAAGGCTTTGATATAGGTCATGGGGAAAACTTAAAATATGGATTTTGTAACTATAACTTCGAGGGTTGGAAAATGGTGGCCATTTATTCGTATAAAAAAAACTTAAGCCATAATTCGTTTTTCATCTCGGGTAGACTTGCATTGGTCTGATGCGTTCGAATATCCATGTGCCTAACTCCTGAAGTCAAGAATTAAGTCCCACTGTGCCTCTAAGTTCGCAGCTGTCTGATATAGGCATAATGCACTTAAACCACACTCCGAGGTAAGGCAACCACTGCCCTGTATTCGTGGCTCGGGCTCGTTACATAATTACTTTAAAATACCTAAGATCAATCCCTATGCCTTCTAAAGTCAATGTGGTATCGATCACGTTCGAATAACTAAATTGTATGGCGTGACGTTAGCATTCGACTCGAAAACACGAACCCGAAAATACATAATGTTTGATATATTTACGTACACAAATCTATGCTTCAAAAATTCTATATAGCGCTGGTCATCGCCTCATAATTACGTTTTGTGTTATATTTTATTCGAATTTTCTTTGTATATACGAATCCGTAGATATGCTGCTCGATAAACTATTTTAAAAGTGAAATAAAAATGTATTTATTACATGAATTTTATTTATAAAATTACAGTTTTCATATTTTATGGATGTGGCATCATATACTACAAATCCGTGTTAGAAAAACGAATCCACAGACACATTGCTTGGCATTGTCTTTTCTGTAATTTTTTAAAGTGAAATAAAATCTATTACATTAAATACATAACTTTTATTTGTAAAATTATATTTTTGTATAATTGATGGGTGTTGCCTCGAAATCAAATTATTTTAGAAAATACGAATCCATAGACAGTTCGTTCGATAATATTTAATATGTAAATTTATACATTAACCTCTTATTGACTATATTATACATTATTAGTGCATTCTCAACTATGCCTATAAGTTTGTAGGAGTCAGATATATACATACTGTACTTGGTGTTATTAGCAGAGGTGGGTTTGCCATAGGCTTACTTCGCATATGTCGTAGAATATGCTTGTAACAAGGTGGAGTGACAGCATAAAGTAGCATAAGAAGGTGCTCAACTAGAAAATTCCTGAAACAATGTGGTTGGTGTTCTCATGGAATGACATAGCCTGAACTGGAACATTCTTGAAATAAGATGTCTGATGTGGAATTGGAATGACAGAGCATGAACTGGAAAGTTCTAGAAACGAGATAGTGGCATGGAATGATAGAGCATAAAGTATAAAGGTATAATGACAGAGCACTGGATGGCTCCGAGCATCGGACCCTCCCCCCCTTTTTTTTTTTCAATGTTATTTTTGGACAGTGACTGATAAAAATTTGAAAGAAAAATATTTGTAGGAAATTTTGTAGATGTAGAGGGGAATTCGGAAAGGTTTAAGGGAAATTCTAGGAATTTTTAGTGTTTTCCGGGGAAAACGGTAAATTTCGAGGTCAATGTGACGTAATACAAGGTGGTGGTTGGCTCTGAGATCCTACCCCCCCCCCCCCTTCCCTTTTCATCAAGGCAGAAAGACAGGTCATGAACTGGAACATTCTTGAAACAAGGTCATAACTATTTTTAGACTGAGTGACTTATGATAATTTGGGTGAGGAAACTTTTTGCAGGAAATCTTGCATATTTGGAAAGAAATTCGAAAATGTTGTGGAAAATCCTAGGAATTTTAAAGATTTTGTCAGGGAAAGCGAGATATTTGAGGTTAAGGTCAAAGTCAAAGGTCAAGGTAATCTCTGGTCCTCTGCCTTATGCCACCACTGGTCCTCGGCCAGATGCCATTTCCATCCTACCATCCCGACCACCAACCCCCTGTGCCTGATGCCCGTTATCTATCTACTTAGGGGCAATAAAATATTTTTTACTGAAACCAAATAATTTTTGGTTCTTATTTCATTGCCTCAAACAAAAATTTGGTTCGTGCAACTAAAGATTTGTTTGGCTAAACGTACATTAAACAGTTTCGATTGATAAAATCAAATTGAAAGGCCCGACCACTGTTTGAACCTGGATCGCTCGCGCCAGAGCCCGACGCCTTAGCGAGGTGGCTAAAGTGACTACTTGTTGAGTAGGGATGTTTTCAAATATATACATTTCAAATGCGGGACCGCGTGCGTAAATAAATATTTCAAGTTTTACAGATTTACTTTTTAGTTTCTTGATTAAATTGTTAAATGGGGTATATAACCAATATCAAGTATCAGTGAATTCACCAGCAAACATTTTTACTCTCCTATTTGTCACAAAATCAGCAAAAAAAATTCTCGAGCTGTATTTTCAGACGAAAGCAATCAAATGAGTGGCCAAACCAATGCATATGCCAATTGATTAAACAAAATATTTTGTTGACAATCTAATTTCTTTCGGTCAAACGCAGAGGTTTTGTTTATTCAAGAATGTATTTTGTTAGATTAACAAAATTAATTTTGTTACTTTTTTTTTTGTTAACTCAGAAAAATACTTTGTTTAAGCAAATAAATATATATTTGGCCCTATACACACAAGCATTTAGTTGTCTGTACTCTCAGGGCGAACCTGGTTCGCCTTAGTGGGAGGCTAGTGGTCTGACTGTTACACCACCGCTGCTCACCGAGTGTCCAGAAGTTCATGCCTATGCACTGGACGTCTTTGTGTTCATATGTTAATGTTAGGGGGGAGGCGGAGGGTGGAGGGGAGCTGACCTTTCATGTCGGGCTGCACGAGCGCGACGACATCGTTGTGCCTGAGCGGGACGCTCCTGCCGCGGCCCACCTCCCGGCCGTTGACGAAGGTGCCGTTCATGCTGCAGTCGGTGAGAGAGGCGCGGCCGTCGTCTCTCTGCACGGAGAAGTGCTTCCTGCTGATGTTGGCCGTCTTCTCTGGCAGCAGCACGTCGCAGCCCTCGCGGCCCACCGACAGCTCATCCGCCCGCAGCTCTGCAAGCACCGTGCGTGCAGCTTCACCACTCTCGCCGACACCGCGTGCCTGCCTTGCCGAGTCACGTTCACTCGAGCCTCATCCACGCCACATTTCTCACTTGCAAGTGGCTTTAATTATATTTGCAGCTTGCCGAGGCAACCTTCCAGCAAGTATTACTAAAACAACTTGCTACAGTGGAGACTAGTTAGTTTTATTCAAGCTCGTTTCAAGCTTGCTAACTTGCATAATAAGCTTGATACAAACTTACAGGTTTTGTAATGACAAGCAAGATTCAAGCTTGAATCAAGATGATTATCTGGGCGATAGAATAATCGGCTTGTATCTAGTTTGGCACGATTAGCGTTTAAGCTTCCTGCAAACCAGTAAGCTTGAATGTAGTTTGATGGTCTCCACATTTTAAACTAGTTGCAAACTTGGATTGTAATATTTGCTGCAAGCTTACTTTGGCAAGCTGCAAGTATAATTCAAGCCATTTACAAACTGTAAATAATATAGTATTTGCCAGTCATGATATATTTAGCTTGAATAAAGCTTGAATCACACACGATATGACAATAATACTCGGAAAGACAAATTCAGCTCTAACGACAAAAGCGCTGCTAGCTTACAAGCTATTTGGTATACTTGCTACTAATATACTTGCAAGTGACTTGCAGTATGTTTGCAGCTGGCCAAGGCAAGCTTTAATCAAATTTTACTAATCGACTTTGTTGCAAGTAGGACGCATAGCTACTAATCAGCTTTGTTCAAGCTTGTGAGCTCACACATAAGGCTTGCTGCAAGCTTACACGTTTTTCATAACAAACTTGATTCAAGCTTTAATTGAGCCGATTATGCGATCGGAGTAATAGCAAGCTAGCGGATGGCATTAATTACAGTTTAGTTACCTCTTGCCAAAGCAAACCTGCATCAAGTTTTGATGATAAAGCTTGTTATAAGCTTGAAACATCGAAACTAGTTAGCTTGATTCAAGCGTGATTCAACCTTGCTGGATTGCACAGCAGGCTTTCTCAATCTTACAGGCCTAACATGCCAAGTTTGACTCAAGCTTGATTCAACCCCATTACATAATTTGGGTGAAGACAGCCTAGAACATTTACTAAAGATAAGATATGCTGATTTTAGTTCGTTTTCTCTAACATTGGATTCGCCCTTTGCTAATAGCTGTCAAAATCACATGGCAAACAGGTAATTAAATTAATTATTCAAAAGACCCCGTTTTTTCATATTTTAAAAAATGTGGACTAAAACCAAGTATATTCTACTTGTATAAAAATTAGGCCAGAAGGAGTATACAAAAGTTTCAAAGCAATTACTTCCATGAACAATGTTCCAACCTCAGATACTATCCACGTGTGTTGTGGTGGTGCTACTGGAATGTGGTTACTGTGCACCTGGCATACGCACTCTACAGAATATTCTCTCTACGGATAATAAGTGAGTCGTCTGTATCGATCACTTCTTAACACCAGTCTGTTGGTCTCCGTGTTTCTGCTTACCGTTCTCCTATTGGTCCACGCCACATTGGACACACCCACTACACTACGTATGTCTTGGCACGTCCTGATAATTGAACGTTCAAAGACAGCAGCACTATACTATCGGTTTATCTCTCCTCGCCACCTGCGTGACTTGCACCTTGTAGCTCTCGCCTGTCATACTCCTTTCATTACTTTCCTGCGAAGTGTGTAATACCTTCGTAATAATCGATTTTCTCAAAAAATTTAAGCAACAACAACTGGGGATAAAGCGAGAAAGATTTTTAACAAGATTATAACAGTGACAATGGCCAAAATGAGGATCATAGCCAGGATGGAGGGGAGTATATCGAGACATATCACCCCCACCCCGAAGTAAAAATAAAATGTCCAAAAATAACATTTAAAAGAACACAATCTTTTATTTTTTAAAAGATAATAAATGAGTGATACCCCTCGAACATGAAGGATGTTTATATCATTTTGTCGTTACATCTCTGTATTGTAAGCATCCCATTGATTGTAAGTATTTTTGAACTCTCCATAAGTTAACTGATATGTTTTTTTTTTTTTTTTTTTTTTTTTTTTTTTTTTTTTTTTTTTTTTTTTTTNTTTTTTTTTTTTTTTTTTTTAACAAGAAAACTGCTTGTAGCTCTGCGAAGGTTTTTTCTTGTAAACTGGGTTTCCAAGAATTTTTCTTGTAAAAGCTCAAAAATAATTCTATTTAGACGGCAAAGTGAATTATAACCGCACCACATATGGTTCGTGGCTGAGAACGTTGACAGCTCTACTTAATTTTTACTTCCTGTGCGTCCCGTCGCATGCGTGTGTCTTGGTCCTAGTATACAAGTTGTTATGATGGCGTGGGTATTACTTATAACAAATTATAACCTTCGCTGCTGAAATGGATGTGAATTTAAACAGTTATGAAAAAGTAGTGTGTGGATATAATTACTAAATTTCTATTACATTCAACTAGAGAAAATATTATTAATGTCTTGCTTTATGGAGGTTTCTTTGGAAAACGTGCTTTCTAAAGTATCCAGAATTAAAATACGCATCAATTTTTATTTATAATGTTTCTCAGAAATTGAATTTTTATTAAATGTGGTATGCGGGAAACAGGCGTGACGTTTAGGGAGAGGGGGGGGGCCTACAGCGGGGGTCATTCGACGTCACAGAGCCTGCCGTTCAGTTTCCATTGTGCCGCTGTGGACTAGAGAGCAACGCGTGTTTGCCTATGACTAGAGACCGGAAAAAATCGCGAGCTCAATGACCTACAGGCTAGACTCTACAATTTTATGTACAAATATGCCGACATCAACTGTGCATTGGTTGCTTGCTGTCACAGTGGAAGGCGACGATTGGACCAGCATTCTCCAGGAAGTGTAAAATACGACGTGGGCCAATGGATTAAGTTATATCAACGCATGAGTTTTGAGTTCTAGCTTGTCCTAAAATGAATCCACGAATTATTCAGGTCTCTACCTATGACACATTTGTGAAAAGTGACCCGATCTACTCGCATACCAGAGAACGTGGACAGGGTGAGGAGTGGCGATTGTGCGAAGTCCAGGCCGCTAGGCGGCACGCTTTAGAACTGGGGATGTATCACCACGGTCAAGCGAATTTTACACAAATATTTAGGGTTTTCACCCCTATAAATTCATGATTAAATGAATGCAGGTGACTGTCCATAACGTTCCACATTCGCTGAAACAATACTTAACCTTCTTGAAGAGAATGAAGATCTCATCATAATCATGGGTGATGAAACCCATTTCTATCTTAATGGAGTGGTCAACAAGCATAACTGCCGATTCTGAGCCCCTCACAATCCTCGTGACTTGCACGAGAAACCATTAGACGGCCCAAAATTTATACGGAATGGTGTGGTATTGGAGAGAGTGGGGTTTTGGGGCGGTATTTTTTTGAGGAAGACGTATTCACTCTAACTGTTAACTCGGATGGCTATGTTGACGTGGTGAACACCATTTTGTTGCGTGAACTCAGAAGACGAGACATTATTTAACACGAGGAATGTGTGACAGTTTCAACAGGACGAGGCCACTGCTCACACTACCAGAGCTTCATTGGCTGTTGTGTGGCGTGTTTTCCTTAATCGAGTTATTTCACGCTTTGGCGATGTTCCTTGACCTCCTCGTTCACCTGATCTCTCGATGAGTGATTTTTATCTGTGTGGCCACCTGAATTCACGAGTGTTTATGACGAAAAGTCACGCACGCTGGAGGAGTTGAAGGCTGGCATACGTGACCTAGTTGAAGAAATCAATAAAGAAACGTTGGGAACAGTGGAAACGAACTTTCGGGAACGGCCCCGAACCTGTGTTCGTGAAAACGGGCATAATTTGAGTGACGTAATTTTTCGCACCTGAACTTACCAAAATGGCATGTCATGACGTTTGTTTATATGGAAATACATTTTTTTCAGACTCAAAAGTATTGGGGTTATGTTTATTATAAAGGCCATCCATTTCCCGTGAATCACCCAGAATTTAAGTAACAGAAGTCTATCAAAATAGTTTAGAGTGTTACAAAATATACGCATTCTTCTGTCATACGCAACATAAATCGCACTTTTCTGGCAATGTTGGTAATGTATGTAATATTTTTTGATAAGTTTTACATGATGTACATTTTGCTGCTATGCTCCAATGGAAGCCACTCTCCCTCTACCTTACACGAAAAAATAAAAGTATATGTTTAAAACTTATTAGTTTTATATTTTTTTTCCTCTACAAAATAATACCAAAGAATAACTGCATCGCAGTGTGTAAATAATCTAGTGTATTTATTCAGAGTAAGCTACCAAAAATTACTGGTACCCCATATAAGATTAGAAATATGTAAATTATTCTTGCAAACTGATGTATAAGTAATTTCATTATAAAATAAATCCAAAGTGTGTACAATCTAACCTCACTGTTAACGGTTATCGTAAGCCTACATTTGTACATGATTTAAATAATTATTACGATATATATTTTTTTATGTATCCATATAAATTCTCTCTGCCAATTGCATTTTTAAGATTAAATTTATGCAAATGGTTTTCAGTTTCGTTATATTACGGTTTAACAACCAAATTTAAAAAAAAAATTCCAAAAAATAATAGTGTGTTTATTACAAGCTCCGATTAATATAGAAGTAAACTGACTTGCATTTGAGACTTTTGAGCTTCGCTGATCATTGAGAAAGGTAGCGGTCTTTGAAAATCTATATTTTTCAAATGATTTCATTTCCAAATAATTAGAAACAAACTGCGGTGAAACACTACATTCCTGATGTTCACAGTGAAAGCTGATATTTAGGAAAGTTTGGTGGGTATTAAAAATTCAGGGTTTCTACTCAAATGAGATAACAAAATAGAAGCACCTATTTATTTTTCATCAAGAAGGAGGGTGATTTTACTCACCAAAGGTATGAATATTTCTGATCTCAAATCAAGAAAACTCAATTCGGAAATTTGTTTTATCAAAAGATATTTTTAATCTTATGAAATAGAAATCACTGGAAAAACATTCATTTTCAGAGGCACGCAGCTCCCTTAAAAATCGCTTTATGTTATAAGTAATATTATGTTATGTCGTTTTTCATTATAAATATGCTCAAAGCATTTTTATCAAGAACTCAGAATAAATTTGTACATTTCGGGCCGAATATGACCTTAAAACGTTAGGGCTCCAACCTACCTGCAGCTTTCTTTCCGCGTTTGAGGTCGAGAGGTGCAGCAGCGATAAGGGCGACACTGCCACGAGCATTAAGTGCGCCATCGCCTCTGAGCGCAAGGCTCTGAACTGGCGTGCAGTTTTCTCGTCGCACTGCGTGTACCTATGGGACTTTCAGCGGTGATCCTATTATTTTATTGGGGAAGTCTGTAGGAAGGTTCATTGCGGGGCCCCTTAAGTAATTGCGTATGTATTTGACGCGCACATTTTAAGAACAGCGTTTTGAAAAAGCCGTTTTTAGCAATGTTGAAGTACTCAAAAATGGTGTTTCTAAAGTACGTGACGTCTTTAAAGCACTCAACAGCCTTCGTCTGAAGTGTGTGTTCTTTTCGCAGATGAGAACATTGGGCGCACGTTAATGGTTTCGCAGAAAAACGTGAATTACTGTCACTCTGCAACGCAGTTCAAGCGTCCAGGTAGGCGGGGGCCTTAAGATAGTTCAGCTGAAAATAAAGGGTTTAACCGGCTCCATACGTCCTTTCCATGAAATGGACTCTTAGCAAGAATTCCAGCATGCTGAAGGGTGGCCGCAGGGATACTTCCTCCCAGAGAAGAGTGGGCACATTGAGCGACGACACAGCTACAGAATAGATAAGTATACAGCGGCGAAATAGAGTGTCAGTTCCTTGATATGGGCCTATCCGCTGTCTCATTGGCTGCGCGAGGCTCTGTGAACAGACCTTCAGTCTGGTTGGCTACCACTTGATGTGAAATGGAGGGGAGGGAGAGAAGAGGTTTGAGCGGCTCTTAACATCGAGGTCTTGAGAGCCGATGAAGGTGAAGTGATGCGAAGCTGTAGCAGCTCCGGAATGTAAGAGTGTGTGAAACGAGAGTACCACGAGAAAACCCGCCTTCCATCGGCAACATCCGGCATGTTTCCCCACGTGTAATAATCCTGGTGGCCCCACTGGGAATTGAACCGGGTTTGCCTTGGTGAGAAGCGAGTAGTGTCTGACCACTACACCACTGCGGCCCCTGACTGTCTTCAGTCAACCTCAAGGAAGCAAATACGCTGACCGGGGAAATCTCGTATGTCTCGACAAGATGATAATTATGACAAGAAAGTATTACGTCTGGGTGAATGATTGACAAATAAGATATCGACAGATATGGTTTATATCAGAGATGGTTCATGATAAATAAGTTTGAGCTCGAATTCCTGAGTATTGGTGTTTTATGAATTATTGTGCGTTCTTACCCGGAAAACGAGTTTCTAAGTCACGAGTCTGTCCAAGTAATTGTAACACATTAATCAAAAAATGTTACAAATATCGACGAGGTGATGTAATGATAGTCTAAGCTACTTTTTCATGGAAGTCAAAGTGTGCATTTTTGGCCGCACAAAGTATTTTCCTGTTGCACTTACTCCAGGTAACAACTCTACAATCGCAGTTGCGTGCCTGGGTTTTAACTATTAATGAGGGCCACTACACAACAAAATTTTGTTCTGTCATCAGACTGGGGAGCGGTGGTGGTGTAGTGATTAGATTACTCACCTCCCACCTACGCGAACCGGGTTCGATTCCCGGCGAGGTCGATCCCGGATTTTCGCACTCGGGGATCTCCCGTTTCTCCCGCCCTTGCGTTCCGGCGGTGCTCTATTCTCACCTCGCTTCACTCTCATCGGCTCTCAAGACCTCGATGTTAAGAGTCGCTCAAATCTCTTCACTTACTCACCCCCTCTCCATCAGACCGGGTGTTAATAATGTATGGTTATGGCATTGAATGCGTTATATTCACTAGCATATCGCAACGTAAATGGGGAGAATCACCGATCGACTCTCTCACTCCCGTCTTGATGACATGTTCGCAGTCCGCATGCGCAGTGCGTCATGACTATTGTGGCAGTTGACGCGCCCCGCAAGACGGACCATATACAGGATGTTTCTGAAATGAGTGCAGATATTTTGGGGGATGTTTTCATGTTATGAACTTGGTGTGGGAAATGCATTCTTATGATACAAATAAAATAAAACGCAGGACGCACTTTTGCTGTTGAAGATGCCCTCACGTGTAAACAGTGCCTCGTCTGTCCATAACACAGTGGCAGGGGAGTCTGGAATAATAATGCGCTCTTGCAAGAGCCACGTGGCAAAGTCAAGTCGACGACAACAATCATCACTACAGCCACATGTACTTCTTCGAGTATAGCGGTACTGCATGCCGCCATGCAACCAGGTCAACGGCCATCACTTTGATCAATTGTTGTAATACTGTAATTGCAGTTTCGATGTCAGCTCGCTTTGAGTGTTTGTGCTACATGTTCTTTAAATAATAAATTATTGCTTCCGGCATATGCGTCTTGCGTTTTATTTATTTGTAGCATAACGATGCATTTTCGACTCCATGTTAATTACATTAAAACACTCGTATTGACAACCCCTTGCATTCCCCAAAATGTCTCTACTCATTTTAAAAACATCCTGTATAGGTGGCGTACCTGGAGTCACCAAAAGCAAGTTGGTTATTCCCAACCACAAAACTGAAACTACTTCCTTCGTAATCAGATATATTTAACTTTTGAGGTTGTGCGAAGTGAACTGTGGAGGCAGCTGTCAACTTAAAAGTGAGAGCAAAAGTGTAAAGGGGAATACTGTTTACAAAACTGGCTAGTGTGGATTAGTCGGCTAATGATTGTGCTAATGAAACAAATGTGATTGTTGTAAAGAATAATGTGGTAAAGTACAGAACTTATTGTTTAAAGGTTTCATTAGTAAATTTCTTGTATAGCGTAGATAAATCATAGATATGTGATTCGTTTCATTAGAAATAAAAACCCAATCCAGTAAAATAAACTTGCTATGTTTATGCTTGTAATAACGAAAAAAACAAAAGAAAATCATGTACATATCATTAAATGAAGTGTTTTGATATTGATGGCATGTCTAAACGTTTCTCACTAACTTTCCGGTGCTGTTTCTTGCATATTTTTTAAGAGCTAACGTAATTTGGTAAACGTAAAAAACCAGCATATCACTTTGCTTTACGTCATCAGCTTAAGAAGTAGCAAAGTAAACGATCTACTTTTAAATGTAATTTAACTTTAAAACACTAACATACACAGTTTTGTGTAATCATGTTACACTTACGTTTAGGGCGTCAAATTAAATAATTTAGTGTTGCAACACTGTGTGACATTAAAAATGAACGTTGAAACATAGTAAGCAGCCAGTCTTACCAAAATACATAACCATTTGAAGACTGCTCGTAGGTTATTGGCACATTTACAATGGAATAATGTAAACAAAATGCATCTTCGTTGCTGTCTCTGGCAATATAATAGTCTCGTGAAAGCGGATAGCGTGAACGATAAATGTTTTAATTTCTACGGCCAGCAAATAGAGCTGCTCTATGCAGTAGTGGATTGCAGAATTTTCCAACTGAAACCTACATTCATTTTTGATATGAGTGGGCTTAAAACTATTACATTACCCATGTCACCATAAAATTTCACAATTGCAAAAATATATTTCGTGGAAGCTCTTGCGTTAAATTAGTTGCTTGTTCTCAATTAACAGAAATTTTAAAAGGTTGAAAGCTTTAATTGTAACATGCAAAACAAACATACGTACGTAAGTATATGCAGTACGTACATGCATACATAGAACTTTCCTACATCAAATATGCATACAAAATGGGGCGGGATTCGACCGACAAACTACGTGAACTAGTTCCTTATGTAAAATCAAGTGGGAAATATATGGAACAGTTTCTACCTAAACTGAATATTGAGGGAGGTATAAACCCTTGAATATCAAGTTTTAAACAGAATTTGTGCTAAATATCAAAAATTAAGTGAAATTAAATTACAGTTCTCTGAACATCGTTAATTTTAATGGGATATTCAACCTAAGAGCAAACGCTCGTCAATACCTCCCACCATAGTGAAGATAATAGAGGTGACACCCCTCTAGTTTCCGGCAAATTTTTTACCGTAATGATTTATGAACATTTGATGCTGTTTTATTATTTAGTTAGCCTAATTAACAAAAATGGTCATCTTGTTGCAGCTGCCCGGGACCCACCGTTTCCGTGGAAGACACGTACAAAACTTTCGGCGGCAGCGATACAGTTCCAGGCGCGTAGGCAATACCAACACTTCCTGCAGAGAAACACATCCTGACTGTCGCCATGAACAGAGGCAGCTTCACTACTGTAACCTTATTATTGTGTACTACTTGTTTACAGTAAGTGTTACAAATGTTCCTCTGCAGTGGTTACAGCAACATACCATACATGCATGTACGTAGTATTGCCTACGTGCTAGGAACTGTATAGCTGCAGCAGAAGCTTTGTATAGGTTTTACACGAAAACGATTTATTCTGGACAGTTGCAACAAGATGACCATTTTTTCTTTGATTAAGGCTTACTGCTTAATAAATTAACATTAAATGTTCATAAATCCCAAGGATAAAAAAGTGGTATGCAATAATAGGGTGGCCACCCCTATCATTTTCATTGCGGTGGGAGGTATTAGTGTAAGTTGGCTCTTAAGTCGAAGATCCCGATTACATTAAATGATGTTCAGAGAAGTTTGATTTAATTTCGCTTCGTTTCCGATATTTTGCAAAAGTACTGTTTAATAACTTGATTTTTAAGGGCCTACTGTATATGCCTCCCTTAATATAAAGTTTAGGTATTGAATGTTCCATACATTTCCCAACTTGATTTTGCATACGAAATACCCTCATGGCGTTTGTCGTTTGACTTTTACCCCATCCTGTATACAAAACGTAGCCTACAATGTGCACATAAATAGACATGCTTAAATGCGTAATATATATTACGTACAATACCTACGTACTTTTCATTATGTTCATTACACTACATACACGTTACATAAATTGCATACATTCATGTTATACATGCACGCACATACGTATATACGTTTAGGTTATACTTACTCATTTACGTATATACATAGACGTACACTAACGAAATTTTTTGGTCAAGCAACTGACGATTTCTGTAAAAACTACATTTTGCTCATCTTAAAACATATAGTTTTAGCGTCAAAGCTGACGTCTCGAAAAAGTACTACCTTTAAAAGCATTTCGCTAACAAAATGCTCTTCCTGTTTTTTTTTTCGTACTGACACCCAGATATGCGTATAACGAAACAAACTTATTTTAAGCTCTTATACAACGTTCTATACGCGATTAATTCTTTGAATCATTACCTTTTATGTAGAAATAAATAGGAAACTCTTTCCGCCTTTAACAAGATAATATATTACATGTATCAGGAGTTAATTTTACCTGTGGACGGGAAGTTGCTATTGTACGCGTACAAATATCCCCAGACATCCTTGCTGCTAGAGGCCATCACCTGCTAGGAGCGTCACCTCAACACATCTGCCAGCTACGCGGCTCAGCCAACATCTTATCTGGCTGATAACGGCCTCTTTAGTGCGCACAGTTCGCGGTAAGCTCCGCATCCGCATACACGCCGCTGCCTTAACACGAACCTGCTACGTCTTCATTGATGATTCACAATCATGTTATCTGTCAACTAGTATAACGTCTCCGGAATCGCTTCCTTCCCGGATGATTTCTTTAATGACAAGGAGGCACGATAGCCACAAAAAAAAAAAAAGGAGATTTCATCTTTAACATCATTGTGCTTTTCGATATTAGCACGAATTCCTGTTTTACTTCAAGCCAGTCATTTAGCTTCGGAACTATGTGATTTTCATATCTTTATACATACAAATTACACTCAGTGCCATAAAATTTGCGCACTGAGCAAGAGCTATTGTGTTCAAATAGAAGTTTATTATAATCTATCAATTAAAATTCGACAGCTTGTATTACTCCGCCTGTGCACACACTTGAAAGATACTGGTTGTGTGGTCATCTGTCAAGTTCACATTATAAAAACACGTTATTTTAAAATAGTAATGTTATAGATAAAATAAATATTTATGTTAATTAAGTATTTGTTATAAAGTGAATTTCTTTCATTTATCAATAAATCATCAATATTTTATTTCTCATTTACATATATTTGGGCAATTTAGTTTGACTCGACATGTCCGCCATTTTGTATAACACTGGTTAGTTGGTGCTTTTTTACACCAAAACAAAATAACAAATTAAGAAAACTTCAGAGCTGCATTCACATGTACTCTTGCATGCGCACGAAGCATTTTATTGTTACAGAGCATCAAAAGACGTAGTTAAAAATTTTAATAACCAAATTTTACATAAAATACTACAACATACATTTGGAATTATTGCAGTCATACTGTGTCACTGGAAATGTTAATATCTGCTGCTACCTTGGAACATATGATTGCATCGGCACAAAATCCCGCCAAATCTGCAACACAGGAGGACACATTTATTACCACAGTGAATAGTCTTGTGTCTGGATCATGCGTCGCTGCGAATGGACACAAAATCGAGCAAACCTCGTATATTATCCTGCAGAATATGAGCCCGCAATTGTTGCAAACTACGCTCCAAGTCCTGAAACACTTCGGCATTGAAGAAGCTGGCGTCCAACTAGCTCCACAGATGTTTCAATGGGCGACAAATCAGGTGACTGACATGCCATGGAAGAGGTGAAACATGACGTATACACTGTGAGCGAGCATTATACATCGTGTTAAAAAAAAATGGCGGATGCAACACCAGGGTTACGTAGAGAATTGAAAACTGTGACGAAAATATACAGATAATTTTTAGCATACTTGCCTTTAGAAAGGTACACTTATGAAATCATCCAAGTGTCTGTCTGGATATATGCCCCCTCCTTATAACGTTTTAAGCCCTGAACAGATTGTAATAAAATTGTGTAGAAATAAGTAGATAGGTTTCGCCGGTTCGGGCACAGGTATCGTGCATCAGGAGCTAGGAGCCACCAGCCATGATGTCACAGGCGAAGGTTGGGGGCGACGACTGGCGGCCTGGGATGGCCATGTTATCGACAAAAAAACTCTCCCGAAATTAATTATTTTACCGAAAAATCAATTTTCTAAACAAAACATTTCCAAAAAAAAATTGAAAAATGAGGAAAGCTCTTCAAAGCAAGAGACAAAAAGTCTTCATACGAGCAAGAGCATAAGAGTCTCTTAGCAGAATGAGTCAATTAATCCCCAGAATGATAGGTTAGAATTCGAGACTACGAGCAAGGTCCAGCAGACCCAGGAGGATCAGCAGACATGGCTCCCTCCCCTGACCACCATCATACACCTACCACGTCCAAACGGCGCAACCTCAACCCCTCCCGCTCGCTTCACTCTTCTTCAAAGTAACTCTCCCCCCTCCCCAAATAGTAATGGTTATAAAAAATTTAGAAAAATCGAAAAAATTCTATAAATCGAGAAAAATCGCAGAAAATAGAAGTAATTATAAAAAAAAAAACCAGGAACATATAAAGTTACCTCACACTCACCCCACCATCCCAANCCCTCATATTCATAAAAATTGGAGAAGAATAATCACAAGATATTTAAAAAATTGTGTAAAACTCGAGGTACATATGAAGATACCTCACCTCCCCCTGCTCGACCCCATCACTGTAACCATCAAATCATAAAAAATCGATAAAATACCCGAAAATCAAAAAATTAATTCTAAAAATTGAGGAAAAACTTATGCTGATGACTCCGACCACCATGTTGGTTGTTGACTAACTTGACCTTGGCCCCAATAAACTTCAAACTTAAAAAATCGAAAAAAAATTTATCAAATCGAAAGGAACTTGTAACAATTTATAAATGTATTATGTTACTGACTCCGACACCCATGTTAGATGATAGTGACCTTGACCTTGACCTCAATAAATTTCAAAACAAAAATTTAGAAAACTTTGTAAAAATCGAAAAAAAAAATTATAAAAGTTAAAGAACATATAATTTTACTTACTCCGACACCCATGCTAGATGCTTACGACCTTGGCCATGATGCCAATAACCTTAAAATCAAAAATCGAGAAAAAATTGTAAAAAATCGGAATAAAAATATTAATGTTTAAGGACATATTATATCACTTACTCCGACACCCATGTTGGATGAATGTGGCCTTGATCTTACCCCAATGACCTTGAACACGAAAAATTGAGGAAAAATTGTATAAACCGAATAAATTTTAAAAAAATGACGAACATTATACGTTACTGAATCTAACTCACATGTTGGATGTTGGTGACCTTGACTTTGATCCCAATTACCTAGAAAACGAAAAAGCTACAAAAAGTTTTAAAAACCCGAAAGTAACTCGTAAAAATGGACGAACATATCACATTACTGGCAACGACTAAGGGATTGAGAAGCAATCGCAAAATAAATCCACGTCACATGCATATTTAATGAGGTGTAGAGTAGCAAGACTAGGGTATTTTAAGTGTTCTATATAATTTTCCGAGTGCAATTGTGTGTTTAATCAAACCAAATAGTGACATAGGAAATAATTAGTCTTTCTTTCAACCTGACCATTCCGGTCACAGAGTGCCTCAAAACTTAACAGACCTAAATTTCCCACATGCTCTGCAAGGCACCACATAATCATGTTTTGTATATAAGTTAGTGTTTAATTAAGAACTCTTAACTCTCTACAGTAGTAAGAAAACTCGCTCAGAACATTTCAGAGTTTTGTGTGTTTGTGTCTCAAGTTCTATGTTAATGAAGTCAGTTAATTATATTACCTCGTGGAGTAAAGCTAGTTCTCGGCAAGGACGCAGTTCGCCCGCGCCATCTCTAGCAGTCTGATTCCATGGGTTTTAGGTGCTGCATGTGCGTCGCATCGCAGGGGAATTTCATACTTTGTTCTGAACACTTACTGCAATATGTGAAAGGAATTTACTGGAACTTTTATTTAGTTTACCAACAGTCTTCCGTGCGTTCGCAGCACCTTCCATCAGCTCAATTTACCGACCCCAGAGGTTAAAATTACTCTTGTAAGTTTTCGCGCCATTCTTGGCCTTTTTGAACAATAACGGCCGCTGGTAGGCCTTGTGGGTCAGGTCTGCTTTAATTTGCATTGTATGCATGTAACTGTGTACACTATTCGGCAATACAATTTACATGAGTTAACCGAAACTTGTGAGTTCTCATTTAGTGTTGTATTCTGGGTCCTGGCCCTATCCAGGAAGTCATCGACACCTCAAGGAGGCATCCTTCATTTATAAGGTAAAAAGATAATATTAAGGTGTGCTGGGGAGCCTGAATACCCTGGCAATATATTACGTTTTCCTGTAAATGTGTACCGTGTGTGTCAGGGGATACAGCCACGTGGTCGTTCGGCCCACGATCCTGAGAACTGTGACTTCGTGCTCACCCAGTGAGCTGGCGCCCATTCTATTCGAAATAGTAATATTGTGTAATATTATGATTTTTCTTAACGTAGTCTCCAGGCGATGTCCACATTACTAACCCCGACCGCTCAGGTAATGTTCCAGTGTAAATGCAAAGTGCAAGTAAGGTGTATGAGGTGGTCTACAACCTCGCCAATGTATTAATTGAAACCACTAGGACTCCAGGGACCCTCAGGCCATCTACTGCACGAGCCTTACTAACTCATGCTCACTGAGTAATGGCGCCGGGCAATTTCACCAGTTTTCGCCTTAACCTGGGTAAGCCAGGTAAAGTGTGAACCCACATCAGCATCTCTTAAACCCCTGCACATCAACAAGTTATTTAAACTCCAGTTTGACATTTTATTCCTAGGGCGATGTTTCTGAGATTTGTTTCAAAACATCCGCAGAAACAGTGAACAGTCTATACAGAAAATTTTATAACACAGTAATTTTCTACAAGAAAAATATATTTCTGCACCAAAGAAGACAACTAATTATGCAAGAAAAAGTTTTCAAGCGGGATTGTTATACCTAAAGAGGTTCAGCTGTAAAAACACACAATTTGCACATTGGCATCGCATTGTATACCAAACTATTGCTAAAACTACTTATCTAAAAGAAATATTTTGCACCAACAAACTTACCAGAATCTTCAACTGCTGTTTTTACTTTGCATTTTGTGAGTCCACACTTCCAAGATCGGTTTTTAGAAACTTCTAGTCATTAGTCAGTGTCTAGTATCAGCTCACAAATTAATGTCATGTAGTTTTACAAAACACATGCTTTTACACAATACACAAGCTAATAATTTTGTTTAAACTTCACAATATCACTCTACTCCTTTTGGCGCTGCAAAAACTCTGCTGTTGTCCATTTAGCTTTCTACAAAAAATCTTCTCTATATCACTTTTCGTGGCATACAAGTGAATAAGTCATCTTAAGAAATATTTTGCACTTTGCAAGGTGTGCTAAGCATGCTCCTCGCGAATTAACATCTTCAGGTCGCTAATTCGCTCGCATCCTGGGCTCGGTTCCCCTTCTCCCATGTCTTTGCATGTAACATGAAAGTAACTTTTTGGCCCATCCCTAATAGATTGACTTCAGATCACAACATTGCAAATGGAAGAGTTGTCTGCTGTAATTTCCAAGGAAGTAAGATTTGAACATCGCTTGGACAAATGGGAGGGGGGGGGGAATTAAAAATGCTGACATATATCTGAAATATGACACACTATCCAAAGTCATGTTAGCAATGCTCTTGTTTCAACACAGTAATGCCGGTTGTGAGCGAATATTTAATGTGGTGAAGAAAACAGAACATTATTTATGTATTCTATGAGCAACAGAACATTTGCGACAGGATCACAAGTTTGACAAACAAAAGACTTACAAAAATAATTTCGACAATATTTAATTGATGACTTGGGCTTACAAACCAATTTTCGACAATTTTCAATTATTACACTTATGAAACAACCTTCCGAATATTGCAAATAAGTATCGTTTAAATTTGAATTTAACAAAATATTTTGAAGTATTATTGAAATTTATGAATGGGCCATTGTGTTCACTCTCACACAGTAAAATCAACGACAAGCCTTTTGCAAAACCAGTGAATTAAAAAAAAATTACAATAAAATTATTGCTGAAACCACCAGGGCGCTGAGGGAGCCAAACAAAGTCCCACAGCTATAAAATCATGTCAAACATGCACACATTAAAATAACTCATTAAAAACAAAGGCTCTTATCAAAATATTTACACTGAAAATACTGTACACATTAAAATAACCCCGCAGGTGGATAATCAGAGGCTCAATTACAACCAGATTCAAGTGAACAAATGTGGTCCGATTTACCCGTGCGGACCGTCATTCAACAATTACAAATGCAAAACTAGCGACGAAAAAAATAACTATTAAATACAAAAGACAAAATACATACAATACCAAGCATTGCATGGATCCACATAACAACTGTGCAGGTTATCGAAGACATAAATGTCTACCAGGTGACCAAAAGGGAATTTTGAATGTATCGGAAAAGCACTCAACCCAAACTACCATGCTCTATCCCTACAAAAAAATATTTGAAACCAGAAAAACTAAAACCTTTTGGACGACAACCCACCTGCACTTAGCCCAATGGCAATTGTTGTTCTAACAGAACAATGTCTGGTGTAATTATTGCGGTGGTAATGGTCTCAAGGTCACAGATACGAACAGTCACTGTTGCTTGCCCTGGTATGGTACTCGTATGGTGCCAAGCGAATTATGTGGGCAGATGGAGTAATGTATAATAGGTTTACAAAACTGGATAAACAAAATTATTTGAAGTGGAAGTGTCTATTAATGTGTGGCAATGATGACTGTTAATGAATACCAAAAAGTAGTCAAACTGTAAATGGTTGCTACTGACCTGGTTAATTAGACATGTTGTGGAGTCAAGTTAATAGCATTGTCCGAAACTGGGGTATCAGAGATGTCCGGCACCCTTGCCACTGCTTCTAATTTCCCTAAACATTTATTGTGTTAATGACTGTTCTGTTATTGCAGAGATATTGGCTATTAGAGCATGCACTATGCCAGTACTCCTCACCATCACAGTAATGGCCCAGAGTTGAAGGTGATTGGCTTCTGTCCCAATTCACATTTTTACCTAGCGCAATGCCATTTGCAATGTTATTTTTACTGTTACTTGCACTTTTGCTTCTGGTTGTGTTGTTTGTCGTACTTGTATTTTCGTCCCGTTGTTGGCCGAAAGAGTTTTTTTTAATGTTATCTTGAGATTTTTCCCGATCACTGACACAGTCCTGACTATTCTCGTAGCTCCATCGTGCAGAACCTGAGTCCCGTTCGCAGCGCGGACGGCACAGATTCCACTCCAAGATGATCACGGCGCACATGAGTTTGCCTAGCCTTCTATTCAGCAGGGTTACCAATGTGACATAGCACTCAGGGCGCACTGTTTCCATCACTACTTCTCACACTTCACGTGGTGTGGTGTGGTGTGGTAGGTGTGGGTGGAAATGTCTAATGTATTTTTCGGGTAATGAAAGCTGTGAGATTATCAGCCAATTTCTGTTCTAGCGTCAAATTGCTTTGTGCTTGCAGCTATGTGGATGCTCCTCCAAAGCAGCAATGAAAATCATGGAGAAACTTCTCCCACTCTAGACCATAGTTATTGATAGACTGCCACCAGTAACATTCTTCTTAGAAGTGTTGAACTCCAATGAAGCTAGGCCACTCCTCTGTGCATACCCCATAGTTTTGAAGGTGGGAGGTGCAATCCTCCAGGAACACCGATATGTCATCTGTGGGCAGGTCTGCGAAGGTGGGCAGCGACTGAAATTTTGATGGTGTGGTAGTACTGGTTGGCCCTGGTGCAGGGGTTTAGGTGACTGCAGTGGTTAGGAGTTGCCATCCGTTGTGTTGCGGCCATGTGCTCGCAGTTGGATGAACAAAGGTGTTGTTAGGGTAATGCATCATCATGTTTATTTGGGAAATTTGCTGTGTGTGGGTTAGTAGCACTGCGACCAACTGTTGTGAAAATCGAGGTGTGGGGAAGTAGATGTCAGTGGAGTTTTGTAAGGGGCTGATGGAAGGAGGGGGAGAGGCAGTGATGTCAAGGCCAGCTGGCGAGGTGTGGAATGAGCGAGTGGTGTGATTTTATATACATCTGCCACATGCACGCTAGATGTGTTTGCCACTGATGTGCATTGCCGATATGTGAACTGGCCATCTTGTACTGTCAGTCTTTCACCAAGCTGCAAACATCCTCTGTGTACAAGCACTGCACACAATTTGCACTTTAATACGTCTACATTTTCACCCTCTTCGCCTGTAGGTCGGTGGCAGTGTGTCGGTTGAGAGTCTGGACCAGTTAGTAAGTTCTTGTAAACAGTATAAGTGTTCAAGTCATTTGAGGAATTATAACATTGGTGACACTTAAAGCCTCTCATGCTGGTGTTAGCGAGTTCGACTGCTGATAGACACGCTGCATGATATCTCTGTGTACACAAGCTGCATTGTGAAGTGGGGACTCCTTGCCCTACACACTCTAGGTTTTCACGTACTATTTAGTTGAGTGGGTGATAACTGTAAAAATTATGGTTATTGATGGCCGAAAATTCTCATTCAAATCCCAATTTCCTTCTGTTTTGCAACACTTCGGAACTATCCATTGGTTCGTGGTCGTTCACAGTGTGGTTACTCGGGAGGCTGGTCTTACAAGTGAATCTACAGTAAGTGAGTCTAACTCGTACTTCGCTACCACGTCTTGTGGGATGGGGCGCAAGCACTGCAAACACAGAGGTGTCGGCACACTGCGTGTGTTAGACCATCCATTGTTAAAGCGCATGGTGTGGCAGCCAAACCCGGTGTTGGGGGTCAAGGCCACTACCTACCCATCGAGGCAGATCCTCATTGTGCCAGCGTGAAGGGGTACACCAGTCGGTGGTGGAGTGGCGAGCGCGCCTGCGCACACAGCCCATTGCATCGATCAATACTTCCCCAGGTGGAGAAGTGGTGCTGGAGCAAGAGAAAGGGTGAGTCCAAGTGTACCTGCCCGCTCTCGTTGCAAGGACCCAAGGCGCAGGAGGGAGAGTGCTGGTTACATCACATTGTCCCCAAGATGTCCGGCTTGCAATTCGTGTCTTGCACTGTAGATACAATAACAAGCTACAAAGTTTATTTTGGTGTGATTTTTACTCACGTGCTGTAGCATCTCTGGGCATCAATATGGCATTGTGATGGCATTAGATCGTCGTCCCACGTTGCTCACAGTGCTCCCCAGGATTTTTATGCTGTCTAGAAGGGAGGGGGAGGAATAATGGGAAATTGCTAGATTAAATTTGAAGTAGCTGTAAAATTTGATATTTTACGAGCCGAGTTTTTATGAAGAAGGAAAAGAAGGAAAGGGTATATCCCACGAAAGGACAACAATTAACGTCCTTCACATTGTTTATTAAGTTTTGCTATGTGGTAAAATTAGAGGTGGGAATAATGAAAGATGGTGTTAAACCAACTAGACTCCAGACACCATCGACAGGCAGTTCCGAGATGAGATTGTTGGTACTCTCAAGTTAGTGTGGCTGTCTGCTCGGACGTATGTCGTTCCCTCGGTGATACAATAAAGTTGAATCGCCCCAAGATGCTGATGAAATAAGGCTCCCTTGTGCCTGATACTTACATTGCAGAGTTTAGTGGGCCTATTTAAGCTTACCCACATGCCTTAATCATTGATTTAAATTACTATAAGTAAAATGGTACACTTTTAGACTGGTAGGAATACACACTTAGATGAAGGTTGTTAGGTACCACATGGACTGGGCTCAGGAATAAAACACATCATTGCAAACTCATGCATATTTATCCTTTGCACTATACACCAAAACTCTTTTCAGTGAACTTACGCAGATTCAGGCCACATGCCCGGCAGGTAGGTTATGCTGCAAAAACGCGAAAAAGTGAGGTAACGAGGATTTATGGGGAAATTAAGCTTCCCTGTGCGATGTTATTTTCGGGGAAGAAGGGGTGGCATCTCCAGGTGCTGAAAACAAAAAGGTTTATGTGAATTACTTACTGCTGTCGAAGACAAAGTGATTGGCGTGAAAACGTGATGAGCATCTGCAGCACGAAGCGATGTGGCCTACCCCTTGAGACTCTGAACGAAGACTGAATCATGGCACATGCGCGCAGCCACAGAAATGCGGCAATCATGCACTGGAACTATTTGCATAACAACGCATTAAAAGTCACTGAACACTTGCAAAAACATCCGACAAAACTCAACAATATGATTTAAAAAAGAACATTTGCAATTAATACTTGGTTGATTTGTGAAATTGATATTCATGATGTGAAATTAATACAGAACATTTATGAAAAGGAAAACACAACACTTAATTCAATTTGCAGGCGTGTCCCTTGAGTAATCATGCGGATTTGTGTCTTTTAAATTTTTTTTAAATTTACTTTATTTTTGCCCTGCAAATTTACGCACAATCCTTTATACTACCACCCCTTCCACTCGTACGGTGAAGCCGCCAGGGTAAGGAAGGGAATGGTGACACTGCTCTGCTTAAACATACACTGCATTTCACTAACTTGCCCTTGAACGAGTGTGCACAGTACTGGGGGATGCTGTGTGAGTTGTTGCAGTGGAGTTGCACGTATAGTGTGGCAGGTGGTCTTAAAGGGCAGGACATCGTCTTGCATCAACAGCGAAACATTTCTTGCCTGTCCCGACGTTCCATCATCATCACCATCACTTCTAATTTGGTGCAAAAGCGATGGTCTTAGGAATTAGCCTGTTTAGCCAGTGAATAACACAAAATTCGAAAAACTACAATAATTAAATAAATCTTAAGAGCTCCACAAAATTAACACCATAATTCCACTAAAATCGACATCAAATAGGACACCACACACATACATAAAGGTGCCGCACCTATGGCATCAAGCTCAAAAATCATAATCGTACACGACGGTGTATACTGCGCTACTTGTAGTAATACCAACTTTCCGGACGTTCTGGGATATAACGATTATGTTTTTCAATGTTCCAAAACTTCGCATTCCAATAAATAACATTTGCACAAGTGCAAGGTTGGAAGCCAGGAAAATAACTTTTATGCATGCGCACATTTGCTTTCCGAGACATTCCAAATTTCAAGCCTTAATAGTGTTTAAATTGAACAAGAGGCCCTTTTGGTGGGCCTTGGCATAGGGGAATATGAATAGTTACAAGCTAGATGTTCAAAAAAAGGAAATTTTATGCATGCACAGTAGTCAAACATTGGTCTGTGACGTGAACCAGGCGTTCACTGGTACCTTTGTGCCCACTGTGACTGCTACAGTAGTGTCCTCCACTCCAGATGCACAACACCAGCAGGCATGTGGGCAAGAGTGATAGTGTATTCAGTGTTATGTAATCAATCAGCATTCGTCAGTATCGTTTATTCAGTGCTATGTAATAAATCAGAGTTCACCAATATAATTACATCAGTGCGACATAATTGATCGGAGTGCATCAGTTTAGTTTATTCAGGGTTATATGTATTTATTCAGTGTCATAATTATCAAGTGTATTTGTTCCATGTGTGTAAATTGCACCGGTGTCATTAATTATTCAGAGCTTAATAATTTAATAATTATTATTTATTGGTTCAGTGTATCTATTCAGCATCTATTTATATCATATTTATAGTGTTTAAAGACAGTCATCACATACCCAGCCAGCCAGGGACATGTGGCATTACTAAGTTGGCAATACAGTGGCTGCTGTGATGCAAATATTAAATTTTAATATAACCCTGATTTATTGTGTATTTGTGCAGGGGTAATTGTGTTTTATTATGTAAGTTGTATAGGGTAATTGTGTTTGATTATGTTAATCTAAGGTATATTATTTTCTTAAATCTCATTAGCATTTTTTTAAGTCGCATTTGTGTTTCATCTTTCCACCGCTTGGCGTCGGCCGCGTTCAGGTAGCGCGATCAGGCGCAGTTCTCACCCTAGTATGCTTCATGACTTCAACACGGTGGACGTGGTAAGTCTCTCGCTTTACAAGAACCTCGATGCCAGCCCCTGAGGCTGCAACCTCACTCAGTAATTGTATCATCACATCATCCACGAATTAACTTGTATTTTATGTTACATCGCACCGAGGGGAGAGCAGCATCGCGCGCCTTAATTAATCGTAATCCGTTAGTATGTTATATTGTACGACCACGCGGTCACCACATGTCTGTTCGGTTAAGTGTTCAATAAAATAATCATCTTTTATATAACCAATAGTGCGTTCATTAATCCAGGCATGCGCAGCGGCCATACAGCTCGCATTTTCCTATTATATGATGGTGTGTTACCTTGAGTCCCCTAGGGTGATTACCCACGACCCGATCACATTGCTCAACACTGAGCTGGCGCCCGGCACTTTCACAACTCGAGGGACACCGCGCGCCCAACCGTCTCCCTTCGACAAGGGACGTACCGAGCGCACGTCATTTGTTTAAGAGAGGCAATCGAAGACATTCTAAAATTAATGGTATAAACAATGGAATGTGTTACACGTGTAACAAGATACCAAATTGTAACAGTTTATTATAACTATTGCGTTAAATAATGCCCATCTCTATCATCTAGCACTTCATCTCTCAACTCGTTACCATAAATTGGTAAAATATGATGTGAACCATGTGTCCACAAGTGCTCTCATGACCAGTTGTACCGCTGCAGTCACTCACACCACCTGGCCGACACCGGGCCGAGGCAAACAATCGACCACGAGCACGAGAGAAAGTGCCGGCGAGAATGAAACACACCTGCCTCGACATCATGAACTACGTGACTCAAGTGACTATGTTACTTAATTCGCCTCAAGACGGAACTCTTGGGGGCAAATAACAAGCAGTTGAGCATGATGTTCCCGGGAATGGCATAGCCGCCAGGCACACCATCCATTAGAGGGAACATCGGAGCATCTCGCGCTGCAGCGTCCAACATCTCCCCTAGTGACATCACGTCGACTGGCCTACTGGTCTGGGAACATCTGCTGCGTAACCCCAAGCTGTAAGAGAAAGGGAGAAATAAAATAAAGTGTTCTCCAAAAGGGTTTCGAACCCCATGTGTATTAAATTCAGTGCTATTTCTTTCTCATTCCTCAAATCGAGCATGGTTACCCACACCCCTTTCGAGGGGATGGACTCGCTCAACCCTCCAGCTTGAAACACTAGGACTCGCCCACTGGCAAGATTGCAAGGATTGGGATAGCCTATTTGTAAACATTTTTTTTTTTTTTTTATAATTCTCTTTATTAAGTGTATGAACGTCAACATGTTTCTTCTCTTTCCTGCAGACTGCCTAAAACTGGCCTCATTTCCTTTAATCAAATTCTCTAATGCAGTGACATACCCGATGATGTCACATTCTCAAACTTAATTAATGCTTAGTTAGGGTCGGGTATGTCAGCAAAATGTATTTCTGTTATGTCAATTTATTTTGTGATAATTTGTTTAGTTATAAGAGGACTATCTATCTTTTTCACGTATTTTTGGCACCGGCTTCGGCAACCCCTTGTGGAAGCCGGTGTCATGACGTCAGTCAGAACTCAGCACTCGGACTGACTGGCAGCTCGGGAGTTTCGCTCCACGCAGACCCCGTTGACACACTCAATTTAAACTGTAACCACTTCACTGCAATTGAAACATCAGGTAATCGAAACCTTTTGTTAAATAGAGCCGAGGGGTAGACCGACTGTCCCCTGTGACATATTCCAGGGCATAATATGTCACACGTCTTACTTCCCTTTATTCATGGCTTGGGCCGCTTAATACCGCATTGGTCATCGGCAGACCTAGTGCTGAGTTCGCTTCAGTTTGTTATGTGTTACTATAAGTGACAAGTAAACGTCTAAAGCCCACGCTTGAATTTCATTTGTTCTCTACCCCCTCTGGGTTCTTACGACCTCTGCACCCACTTGTAGCACAACAAAAGTGAGTACAAAAGCATGTGACGTGTCTAACTTCACCAATATAGTTGTAAAAATAAGGTAGGCATTCTGGATTACATGCTCCTTCTACTTCTATAAGCTCCATAGATATTTTGACTTCAGGTACCCATGGGCCATCGACCGAACGACCCTCATTTAATTCATGCTCTGTTATGATGCCGGACAAATTCACCATTCAACTTCCTTGATCTGAAGGACAAGGTAAGGTGGCGACTCTCATCATTCGCCCTAGAGACCCTCGCATCAAATAATGAGGAACAAATGAAGTACCTAAACATCACCAAATGAGGCACATTCAATGTTATCTACTTGAGCAATCTGTGCTCTATGGAGAACTTCATTTTTCAATGATAATTTATTATCAATGTAGTAGCAAGCGAAAATAAAATTTCCGAACTGCTAATAAAATCCACATATTTTTTCTTCTTCTGTAAGTGTGTCAACGATCCTTTGTGTCACACACCCTACAACTAGATAACAATTTTGTCATTTATTGGCCTTATCGTGGAAGTTGATTTCCAGTGAATCAACATTCTCGCGATTGCAGCTGCTTTTACAAAAAAAGAATATATATATTTCCAAAAAATGCTTCAATTACTGTAAAGATATGAATGTGTGGTCTTGCAGCTTGTAACATCAAATAAAGTTCATCAAACAGTGGTGTCATATTTAGCACAAACATGCAAAATGACTGGTTTGATGAAGAAGAAAGAAACAAACAGCAACTCTTATGTACAGAAGACAGCTTTTTTGTTCTTCAATGAGGTGTGCAAGTGTTGGTCTGTTGCTAGTTTCTGCTTCTTTTTACTTGTACTTACAAAACCATCTGTTATCCTTTTGCATGCTTTCTCAGTGTCCTTGCTACGTTACTCTCACAGCTGGAGTTTTCCTTTGGAATATTGTATGATAAAGAAGTGTTATGTTTCGCCAGTCACTTATCCTTAAATAACTTAGAGGTGCTCACCGTTCTACAACTCGTACCAAGTTTGTACCTAAAGACAACCACCGCTGGGGCACGCATGCTTCAGGATTTTTCTTGATAATCTGTTATACATTTCTTCTAACTTTTGCAGCTTTTCCTATCTTTTGGCACTTTTTTTCCAAATAAGAATTACATATATGACAGATTCATCAAGCTTGACAGGCATACTGGATTATGTTTTCTCAGCAGCCAAGTTAATTAGGTGACATAGACCACCCATTGAAATTAAATTGTGTCGTTTTTCATTCAACAGAGATGCGCCACTATTTGTTTTTATACTACAATTGAATCAACATTTTCAGAACAAAATGCAATGAAATATTCAAATGGCACATCAAAGAATTCAAGTTCTGAAAGTAAAAGTTCACCATTGTTACTTCCTGTGCACTCCGCATGCAGGGTAGGAATTGAAAGAAGAGAGTCCACTATTACCTGGATCTTCGGGTCAAAGTAATTTACAACAATAGGATACAATTCAGTGCCTGAACCATTACTGTAGCGTGGGTACGGGGGTTGCGAAGGGAATGATTGATGTAAAGGGTTACCCGACTAGACGCCGGTCAACATCGGCAGGCGGTTTCGAAGGTTAAGTTGTTGGTACTCTCAGGGTTGGGCGGTCGATCACTCGAACATATACCATTCCCTCGTTGGTTGCATTGATGAAATCGCCCCCAATGGTGTTGAAGAAGGCAGACTCCCTTGTGCCTAGTACTTAAGTCTGGATGAAGTGGGCCTATTAAGGCTGACCCACGTGCCTTAAACTGTGATGAGCACTGAATGAAGTAAACTAGGCATAATCAGATTATTGGTAGGACATGTTTGGTAGTGGATTGTAGGGGTTCCATACCCCGAAACGCCTTGTAGGCGGTGCTGGGAAATGAAACACACATAGTATGTGAACTTACATATATTTAGCCCTGCACGATTACACTAAACTCACAACAAGGTGAAACTGAAGTGGACTCTGGTCACAGGCTCACCAGATGGGCTAAACTGTTAAAAAAAACTTGTAAATGTGTAGCGCAGAATAACTTGAACATTAAGCTTCCCTGAGCAATGCTAATTCCGGGAAAGAAGGGGTGGTGTCTCCATGCGCGAGAAAGAAAATGTTCCAGTAATCTACTAAGTCTTTTGCAAGTTACATTATTGGCGCGAAAACGAGAATGCACCCGGAGCACGATGCAATGCGTGCCGATACCTCTGACTGCTGGACGATGACTAACTATGGTGGGCGGGCGGGGCAGCCGCAGCTTGGCGGTAAACTATGTGCAGGAACTACTTGCATGTTAAATTAATAAAAAATTACCTGGATAAATTAAACACTTAACCCATGCATCAAATATCTTAAGAATTCAACATTACAATTGACACACATAAAACTTGCAATAAATAATAAAATGCCCACATAGCACTTGATATACTAGTTATATACACAATATCCAAAAGTCATCTAAGTCCTATAGTGAATCTCTAATATATTTCATTTTGATATACAGTAGTAGATACCTACCACATATTGGATATCCATTAGATATTACAAAATCCCGGTGGCCATTAATAATGATAATTGACTACATCTAAATTGTATACAGGAATTTCAAAATATGTATATCAATATCTATAACACATTTTGTATATTGGGCGGATATTTTGATATCTTAGGTAGACTTTTTAATTACACTTGCTATTAGTGAATGGCCTTGAATATGCTTAATTTCAGAAGATGACATCCGTCAGATATTCTTACGATGTCTATGTGCTATATGGGTGGTGGGGTGAAATGATGGTGATGTCATGAGGTGAACACAAGAAACTCTCCAAACAAGTAAACAAGAAATGAATAACTATTTTGGGAGGGGGGAACAGTGTCTCTCGCGTTTTGTACGCGTCCCTGCGACTCTCTAAATTGTAATAAATTTTACTTTGCTTTTCGCCCTGAAATTCTGGTTTTAAAACTATTCCACACCTCCCTTCACCACACAAGTGAAGCAGGGAGGGGGATGTAGATTGTGACACTACCTTGGCTGCACTTCCACTGCACCACATACTGATCCTGCACGAGGGCATCGTGCACTCGTGCATGCTGGACATGCTGATGCGATGACATGGGGCACACTGCATGGCAGGTGGTCTAGCGGCAGGACGCCACCCTTCGTCAAATGCCCCTCGGTGGAGACTGTCTGTGGGCTGTGCAGCACTAGGCGCAGCAGGAACAGTGCGCAGTCTGGCAGCGCCTATGCCACAGGTTATACAGCACCTTGGTGCTGTCCTGGGCGCAGTGTCACTCCTTGCTGGTTGGGTGCAGATGGTCGGCTGCAGTGAGTGGCGAGATGACGACATTACAGGCGGAAATGCCTGCGCTACCCTGTGTCGTGGTTGTTGCGAATGGCAGGGAGAGGGCGAGCTGGCTGCATCGCTGTCCTCGCCCCTGCCATCATTCCTGCTGCTGATGCTCCACCACCTCAACTGACGCTGGTAGCGACCCGGGCTGGCAATGACAGAGTGGATTGACCACCTAGGGTTGACCCCTTGGCCGGCGATGACATCTCAGCTGTGGTGTGGCCCCAGTGTGTCACCCACTCGCATGCGGTGAACACCAATGTAAACCGCCCTGACACCATCTTCAGTAAGTCTGAAGGTTCAAGTGTCACCAGAAGTTTATGTTTAAAGGGGGGTGGTGTGATCTCCAACCAGGTGGGCGCCGCGACGCCAGGCGTCATGACACAGGCAGGCCATGTTGCTGCTCCTTCCTTGCTTGCTGATGCAATGAAAATTATGGATGTGCTGTTGCTTGTGTGATGCGGCAATACCTCAAATGTGGTATTATGTAATTCGGTGTGCTACTGTTGACGTACTTGCATGCGTGAGAAAAAGAAGATTAAAGGGCCTTGGAATGGAGGGANCAGTGTGTCACCCACTCGCATGCGGTGAACACCAATGTAAACCGCCCTGACACCATCTTCAGTAAGTCTGAAGGTCCAAGTGTCACCAGAAGTTTATGTTTAAAGGGGGGTGGTGTGATCTCCATCCAGGTGGGCGCCGCGACGCCAGGCGTCATGACACAGGCAGGCCATGTTGCTGCTCCTTCCTTGCTTGCTGATGCAATGAAAATTATGGATGTGCTGTTGCTTGTGTGATGCGGCAATACCTCAAATGTGGTATTGTGTAATTCGGTGTGCTACTGTTGACGTACTTGCATGCGTGAGAAAAAGAAGATTAAAGGGCCTTGGAATGGAGGGAGGGGTGTGGTGTATCCTTCCCATTGTACCGGATTGGAAGGTGAAGAGAAGGTAACTCGCCGCCCACTTCCCTTCACGTGGTCGATCGAAGAACTTGGGGCTAATGTACACAAACACATGTGGCTGGCGAAATGCGCACTGTCAACACAAAACAACAGGCATGAGTAAATGATGTTCGCATGTTGATGTATAAATGTCTTGCCGGTTGTTGAAGAGTCACAATATCTTTAGAGGCATAACACCAGCCTGTTTTTCGCCAACAACTTACACATGTATTTAATTTTAACACATGGGCTTGCATGTTTTTATGTTGAGCTAAGTGAACACCGTTCGAAACAATCCACTCGCGCAATGAGTTTTCCGAGTGTTTTGGCAATTCACTACATAACCAACCGTGCGTCACGAATGTGGAGGGGGGGTAGAGAGAGAGAGAGAGAGAGAGAACAGTGTATCGTTCGCAATCCATTGTTAAAGTGTATGTGCTGCAGCAGGCAGCACACATGTTGCACTAGAATCACATGACAAGTCATAAGTTCACATGCTGGTGGTGGTGTTGCTATCACTTGCTGACATTGTTGCTATCACTAGCTGTTTACCTCTGCCGAGGTGGGCGTGGCAGTGTGTTATAGCGCACCGAGAAATGATGGCTCGCTTCCAGTAGTTGGCTGGTGCGAGGCAGCTGTTATTAAGTGTGACAGTGTTTGCAGCATATCTTACCTGTCATTTTTGGATGCAGCGCTGGTGACTGCGCTCGTGAGGGCGTAGATGGCTGGAACAAGGAATAAAGTCGAAGCAATAAATCCCTGTTCCCTGTAGAAATGATCACTGGGTTTGAAGGGTGTGAACATTTCTGACACTGAAAGTTTGTCCTGCTGATAGTAGTGAGTTCGGTCGTGGATGGATAGGTACACTGTGTGGTATTTTTGTGTACACAGGCTGCATGTGAAAGTAGGAACCCCTTGCCCTGTACACACTTATTTTGTCGAAAAAGTGGTTGTGATAATTTTGTTTCATGATGTCCGAAAGTTCTGGTTCACAATTTTGTTTAATTGGCTTTGCAACACTTCGGAGCTGTCTTTGGTTTCGCGGTTGCTTGTGGGGCTGGTCTTACGAGAGCATTTGCAGTAGTGTGGGCCTAGTTCATATTTAGCCACTACATCCTGTGGGATCGGGCGGAAACACTGCCAAAACAGGGGCATTGGAACGCCTTCATGTTTCAGGCAGCCATTGTTTACAGTTGCGGCGCCGCAGCCGAACCCGGCGGTAAGGGTCAAGGCCACAGCCGACACCTCGCAGCTGTTCTTCCTGTGCCTGTGTGTAGGGGTGTACCGGCAGGCAGTATAGGTGTGTGCGCGCGTGTGCATATGTCCTGTTGCACCGATCGATACTCCCGGCTGGTGATGCGGTGCAGAAGCATGGAAGGGGTGAGTGCAGGTGCACCCACCCGTTCTTACTGTGCAGTTCACAGTGCTGGAGGGGGGAGAGATGGTGACGCCTTGTTGTCCCAGTATGACTGACTTGCTGCACATCAGCATCGTTAATACAATAGTGGCTTTGAAAGCTGGTTTTGATGCACTTTTTCTCCCACATGCACGGGCATCGGTATGGCATCCAGCTGGTGTCAGACCGTTGTCCCGTGTTGTTCATGGTGCTCCCAAGGTGCAATCTTGATGTTCGCATGGAAGGCTGGAAGGGGGTGGGGCATGGATAAACTTTTTGAGTGGAAAGTTCCTGTGAAATTTGGAAGTTTCTGGGCTGAATTTACTTGAGAAGGAGAATGAGGGAAGGGTACACCCCATAGAATGGCAACAATTAATGCTGGTACAAGGACTGCGAAGGGAGTGATTGTTAGAAAGGGTTACCCAACTAGGTGCCAGACACCATCGGCAGGCGGTGTCGAATGTTAAGTTGTTGGTACTCTCAGAGTCGTACAGCCGACTGCCCAGACAAATGAAATTCCCTCGTTGGTTGCATTGATGAAATCGTCCCCAATGTCACTGAAGAAGGCACTCACTTGCGCCTAGTACTTATGTCTGAATGAAGTAGGCCTATTAAGGCTAACCCACATGCTTTAAACTGTGATGAGTACTGAATAAAGAAAAATAGACACGCTGAGATGTTTATTAGGACTTGTTTGGTACCAGGTTATAGGGTACCTATACCCTAAATGCCTCGTAGGCGTTTCTCGGAAATGAAACACATGTAGTATGAAAACTGACGTATATTTATCCTTGGACGGTTACACTTAACTCACCACAAGGTGAAACTGAAGCGAACTATGGCTAAGGGTCCACCAGATAAGCTAAATTGTTGAAAAAAATTGTGTAAGCGCATAGTACAGAATTCCCTGGGCGATTTTAATCTCGGGGAAAAAGGGGTGGCATCTCCAGGTACGAGAAAGAAATGTTCCGGTAACTACCGAATCTATTTCAAGTTACATAGTTGGGGCGAAAACGTGAATGCACACAGAGGGCGACACGACACATGACGACTGCTCTGGCTGCTGGATTATGACTAACTATGGCAGGCACATGCAGCCACAGCTTGGTGGCACGCTACGTGCCGGAACTACTGGTACTTTAAATAAATAAGAAATTGCCTGCATAAAACAAACACTTAACCTTTGCAACAAATATCTTAAAAATTCAACCATATAATTTACACACATAATACTTGCAATTAATAATCAAATGGTGGGGTTAAATGAGGGTGATGTCTTTAAGCGAACACAAGGAAATCGGAAAACCAAGAAACAAGAACTCAATAACTATTGTGGGGGCATCTCTCGCATTTTGTACACGTCCCTTTAATTAATAATACATTTTACTTTGCATTTTCGACCCCCAATTCTGGTTTGGAAAATCTTCCGCGCCTCTCTTCGCTGGTCGTTTTAACANNNNGGGGGGGGGGGGGAGTATTGTGACACTACGTTGCCCGCACTTGCTCTGAATCACACACTGATACTGCACGAGGGCGTCGTACACTCGTGCACGCCGTGCGTGCTGATGCGATGATGTGGGGCGCACGATGTGGCAGATGGTCTAGAAGGCGGACGCCATCCTGCGTCGATTATCATCTGTAGCATGGAAAAACGGACCATTTTGCAAACTTGTGATGAAACTATATGTTGCATCTAAATTTACTATGGTGACGTTTCGGTACGACCACAACTGTACTGTTTATCAATTTCAGACTTGAAAAATATTTTCCTTAATAGCAGACCAGCATGACCTACCACACTAAAACAAATGGTGTGTTCCACCAAATACCTGTAAATAAACACTCCGCCCGAATAACTTAATTCTCAATACGTGTTTTGCCAAAGAATGAGTGAGTGAAGAGATCTGGGCGTCTACCTCGACCCTCCCCTCCCCAGGCAGACCCTCCCGCCTTTAGGTCGCCCAGCAGCCGGAGGAATGATTGACAGCCGACCTGACACATCGCAGTCCCTCCACCACCTTGCTAGTGGTGTCAAAGGCTAGAGAGGACGAGCAAGAATTTTCTGGTAATCGTTTCCCTTGGTATATCCCCCCCC